>AWUE01012666.1:0-40879 GCA_001974825.2 Corchorus olitorius
GTAAAGTATATATATATATATATATATATATATATATATATTCCTTTTGTATGATTGGGGCGATGAAAACTTGAATTCCATTGTGGAGTACCTACGTCAATGATGAAATGCTTGGTTTACTATCATTCAAATTTTCTTTTTCGGCCTGAGCTATCATTCAATTCGATGGCGGCGCCTTTGGATCACTTTAATTAGTTATAACTTGGGGGAATGTCTATTCGTGGATGCCTGGAACACGACCAATATTATGCCTGAAAATAGGAAAACATTGGTAACTGTTAGCCGGAAACATTAATAAAGCATTTGAGCATTTGAAGACTCTTCATTACACAGAACCCATCGTTTCCCTCCGACAAACTCTCGGAAGAGAAGGGAATAGTTGTCTCGAAACATTGGGTCACGAGTCATGTCGAAAACAAAGGGAAATTAAGCAAAATGGAAGAAATAAAGAGACGAAGAAGAGGAGCTAATTAGAATGAGAAAAGCAAAAACGGAGCTCCCTTCACTCCAATGCCAAAAAGATCAAGGTAGCAACGTCTCCAAGCTCATGCAAACCCTCAGACTGCGCCATTGCTGAAATTGAGGCGCATCCGGGGGCATTCGCATGAACCAGCAGCCGTAGCCTACCATCACCTCCTTTCAGGTTTGGAGTTCAGAGAGCCCCGTTATTTGGGTCCCATCGCGCCTTCAAATCCCTCCCTACACACCAAAAAGAAAGTTAACTATATATAATCATACACTCATAACTTTACTATACTATTTATAGTAAGTACTGGAAAAACTATAGAATTAGAAAGTGTTTTAAGCTGAGACTTGAGAGACAAGGGGAAATGGGAGGCTCCTTTTATAGGCCAAAAGATGAGGAACCATAAGCAATCTCGACCGTCAAATTAGTAATTTTAATTAACGAAGAATCAGGGAATAAGATTTTTCTTGTCTAAATATTTGATTAGGGCGGTAATGGGGGGTTATCTTTTTCAATCATGAGTTATAACAATTGGTCGGTGTGACAATGTTTTCATTTGTATAATAATTAGGTTTCGGTTCTTATTTTGTGGAACAATTGCGGCGGGTCCCAAAAGTTTCTTCTTCAAGCAAAGAATATACTCTTTAGATTGGAGCTTTATGAAACTGCAGAGAGAAGAGCAGGGTGGAATTGGAATCAAGTTGTTATTCTCCACTATAATCAAGCAAATTAATTAAAATCTTAAAGTTTCTTTCTTTCTTTTTCATTAATTAAACTATTTTGGCCAACATTTTTCTCTGAGATTGTGCACTGACGCAGCTGCTGAGGTTTCTTGGTTACCAAACTAGGGTAACAAGTCCTTTGCTGATTGAGAGCTGTTATTTTCATATATCTTGTGGGTCAAGATATATACATATTCTAAACTTTTCCCAAGGTTCTTCCAAGAATATTCTTCCACAGTTTCAAATTTTTATGTTGCATAAGGCACTCTGTTTCTGGTATCGTCTGAAAATGAAAGTTTCTTCAATTATGGGATCAAATTCCACATTATTTCATAAACTTTAAAGTAATTAAGATCATAATTTCATCACTATGTCGAAAAGGAGTTATAACTTTAGCAGCTTGTTGCTTTCCAGAGTGGTCCACTACATAAAAAGATACCAAAACGTAAACAAGCATAGCTTTCACTAATTTTTTTACTAAAATTTATACTTTAAAAAAACCTGGTATAAGCACAAATATGGCCCAGTCCAAGCAATTTAAGCAGTAAAGAAAATTTCAGGTGGAAAATGATTATACGAAGGTGCTCCTGTCACTTCACCAATAATGGATTAAAAGGACCAATGTTATTAATTTAAAGATGAAATTCAGATACTTCTTGTACCCTTATTTGATGATGGTGGATTGTTGGGTCATTTCTGAGTGAAGTGAAGTGAACTCCCTCCCTTTCAATTGGATTCTGGGGTTTTTTTTTCTTTTTTCTTAAAAAATGCATGCACAGAAAGTACCACTATAACTCTACAAGTTCAGATTCTTGGACCGCTTTTGCTTTGTTTAATGTTTATCAAAGTACAATCTTATGGTGGATTGCATCAATGTTTTTCCCCCTCCTTTATTCTCATGGTCAAAAGCAACAAAGTATCAACTTTCAAATGTCTTTGGTTTGAATATGTTTTATAAATAAATGTTACGTTTGCAGATATACTGGCAATCACTGCAAGATGGAAATAATTTATTAGAGATAATTTCATTGGGATAACTATTTGCACATATGTTTGATTGTCATTATCAGTTCAAATCATAGCAATCTAGAAACAAGTGATTCCTTAACGAGTGGTCATTATGAGAATGTATTTGAATTTGGGAATCGATCTTGCAAAAACATGAACTTTACTACTTCAAGCATCCTTCAATGTTTTTGCTTTGCAGATAGTTGAATCCAGTAACAGTTGAAGAGAATTTTTGCAGATATTATAATCAAGAAATATGAGATGGTGTTGATGTAAAAGGGCCCGCATTCTAGTTGATCCATACTATGGTACGATAACATTTGATTTTCATTACATATATCTAATTCCAAAATTACAGACGAAAGAGTTGATGTACAGTCTTTATAAATATTACCATAAACCTCAGTCTCTGGAAGATCAACCTACCCCTTGGAAGCTTTTGCCCGAGACTGCTTCCCTTCTAGTCTAGCTTCTAGTAGTTTTGCCTTCAAGGTATTCTCCTTAACACCCGGGGGCAATTTCAGAGAAGACTCTGTTTTTTCAAATTCCGGAGATGTCAACTTCGATACCCATTGTCGAACTGGACTAGCATGACCTCTAAATGTGGATTGAACATATGAATCTTCCCTCAAGCTACACTCAGGATGAATCTTGTCACCTTCTGAGGACAAGGAATGATTTCTGACTAGGCTGTCAAGCACATGACTTGAATTCAATCCATGGCTTCCGTTCCGTTTGACCTTTGTATCATGAATATCCTCTCCGGTAGTCATTCGTTCATCAAACTGTCCTTGCAAACTATGGAATTTACTGCCTTTAATGGCATTTCTAGACCCCACCTTTTTCCTTGTCGAAGTTGGATTTAGTAATCCTTCAGGATGACTCACTAAAGCATTGTCCCCATGATGTTTAGAGCTCCCTTTGCTTTGAACTCGGCTGGCACTTTTCTTTAGTTCATAACATTGTGAATCACTACCACTGTAATCTTCCTCATCAGCTACGCCTTGAGGTGCGCTAACAGCCTCATTCAATGGAAAGGACTCTAAAGAATGTCGACGTGACCAATTCTCTTTAGGCTCACTTTTCCTTGATCCACTGGAGCGTTTAGCTTCAAGAAAAGTTTCTATATCAAGGCTTAACTTGTCAACAATTGTATTCTTTTCTGCAAGATCAGTTTGACCTTCAGCTAGCTTCATTTGCATCCGCTCATCAAGCCATGCCTCTGAAATATGGAGAATTAACCGCTCGGGATTTTCCCCACCAACTTGATCAATCTCATGCTTATGCTTTAGGAACCGCAACTCCTGTTCGTATTCCCTTATTCCTTTGGCGAATTCATCACACAAATTTTCTAGTAGAATACGTGCTTTTCTTTCTCTCTCAAGTTCTTTCAATGCACTAGCAAAAGAAGATTTTACCTCAGAGAGTTCTCGAGCTAACTTTCGATGTAGGTTTTCAGAGCGCTTTCTTAACTTCCTCTCATCTTCTAGCTCATCTCTCAGTGGTTGAATGGCAGCTTTAATTCTATCTTGCTCCTTGTTCTTCCTAGCAAGTTTATCCTCTGCAACTTGCTTCATTAAAGCATCCATTTCTTCCCTCTCTGTTTGCTTCTCTTGCAACAACTGTTTCATCCGGGCCCGAGAATGATCCAATTCCATTTTCAGAGCTTTTACCAGTGACATGTTTGATACATGCTGTTCTTCAAGAGACCAGATTCGGTTGAGTACCTTGAGCAACTCAGTGGATGTCTTAAGGCTATAACTTGAACCCCCAATCCTTCCCTTAAAATCCAAGGAACTAGATGGAGTGATTGCAGGGTTATATGGTGCCACCTGCAAAGAACAAATATTGAAGTGATAAATTGCAGAAAAATAGGTTTTGATCTGTCTGGATTTCAGGAAGCATGACCAAAACAAAAGACAAACTCTAACATTGATGATTGACATCCACTCAATCTTTATAGTGATTACCTACTAGGATTTGATGTAGCAGGAAATTTAGCCACAATATCATACATTAGATTTATAGATAATCTGCAAAGAATAAATGGATTGGGAGATTAATGTGGATAGTTTTTACCTCCATTGAGCTCCCAGAACTTGCTAGAGATACAGGCTGCAGCGCATGGCCGTTTCTCTCAACTAATCCATGTTGTTGCATCATTGATTCTGCAATATGCCTCCTTGAGCTACTTGCCCTTCCAGACTGACATAAAATTCAGGGTAAAGATTAGTTGTTAATCTACAACGAATATGTTCCCTTTGGTAAAACAAGAGAGAATTCGAAACATATGCGACTAAATGGTCAGAAATGGAGATTCAGAGAAGATTATCAGTTTGGGACTAAACTCACTCAAACACATATTCCAAACAAGAGAATCACCAAAAGAGGAAACTCAAATGATATAAATCAATTCCCAAGAATATCATTAGCATATGAATTAACCAGTTAAGCAGCAAAGCAAACCAAACAATTTTCAGTAATGACTAAATACACTAACCTATACAGCATAATAATCAAGAGACATGATTTTTTCAGTTCAAACTGGCTACAAATGACCAGCACTAGAGTCTAGATACGGTGAACTAAAGCAACTAGCAGTTAAACAAAGCCTTAAAAGAAAGAAAAAGAAAAGGCAGGCATGTTTTTTAACAAGACCATATATGCGGCCCACAGAAGCAACAAGAAAACCAGACACGAGACAACTAAGCATTTCAACGATTTGTGTCAAAAAGAGGCAAAAAATTTTCTGGATTCACAGCAAAGCAAACAATAAGCAGAGGGAACGAAAAAGAAAGAAAGAGAATTAAGACGTTCACAGAACAACAAGGAACACAAGACAAGGTAACAGTAAAGCCACCGAACAATTAGAATCTAAAAAAGCAAAAGCTTTTGTTTTTTTTAAAGACAAAAGAAAGATACACTAACAAGTAGTAACAAATCAAACTCAAATTGACCCCCACTTAAACTCAAATTTTAAATTAAAAAGAAAAAGAAAACCCAGAAGAAGAACCACTAAACAAGTATACTTAAAATTAAACAAATGTGGTTAAGACTTTAAAAGACAACAACTCGAAAAGCAAGTACCTGATCAAGGGGACTATCAGGAGGATCAAAACCCTTGTCTTTGGAATGTTGTAAACGAAGCTTGGGGGCTCCTCTGCGCATATTGGTAAGTGGGTAGTGAGATTGAAGCTCCCAAAGGTTGGCACAGAGTTTTCGAGCAGAAATAGAAGGTCCAGTGGGAATTTGGAGCAAGTCTTTGGCCGTAGTGGCATTTTGAGAAGAGGACTCGAGTCTCCAAGTAGGTGAAGGAGTAGAGGGTCCGGCTCTTTTCCCTACCAGAATCCCTCGTTTCAACTTTTTCACCATGAATTCTTGCTTTTCTCCTTCTCTCTCTACACTTTTTTCTTTTCTTTCCATCGTTGTTTCTCCCTCTCTCTCTCTCTCTGTCTTCAAAATTTTCAAACTCTTTCTCTGTTTCTTAATACACCCATTCTCCCTGTTTTGAAGAAGAAGTTCTCAATCTCGTGACTTCTGTTCATACTCTTCGCTGCTAAGATTTTTGGTCAGCCTTCTCAAAGAAGAGAATTCTCATCACTATTTTGTGGGCATGTGCGGCTAAACCCTCTCTCTCTCTCTTGTTTTTTTTTTTCTCTCCCCTTTAATTTTGGACTTCCTCTTCGAAACAATTTATGGCCTTTGGATTCCCTTATTTCTGGGGTACCCTGCCGAGCTAGGTTAAGCTATAAAACAAACTTATTCATTAATGAGAATTTAAAGAAGAAAAAAAAAGAAAATCAAAAGCATAACTTGATTTTCAAGTCTAACCATAGTTTACCCAACTATATTTTTTATATACTAAAAGGGTAATGAATTCTAATAGTAAATTAGTAATAAGTATATAGTAATTGTCTTGTCTATGCAAGAACTTTGAATGATACTGTTATTATTTTGAAAGTGATATATAGTGTAATCTAGTGCTATAATACTAGCAATAACAAAATCTACAAACTATAGATAATTAGCTAAAATTATGTCATGATTTGATATTTTATAATCACAATGACTAGCAATGATATGCTGAAAATGTAGAAAAAAGAAAGAAATTGTCAAATCTAATGATGGGTAGTTCCTATTTATGAATCTTGAGAGTTAAGTAAAAAGATTAGAACAACTAATCAAACTATAAATAGTTGATAAGCACTAACCATGTGACCATACCATTTGAGAGAATGTTGTTTTAAAATTAAGCCAAATGTTATGAGCAAAATTAAGTGAGAATTTGCATGTGTAATGATAGCTAAAATATTCATAGGGAAGAATAAAAAGATTGTGGTTAAGCTTTATTAGCCATGCGGCTCATGGAATGCCCGACACACCAGTAATCTACCTAAGCTAACTTACAAACTACAAAGTTATAGGTAGGGTCCAAACAAAATCTGCAGGTTTCTCTTCCTCTCTGCACCAAACTTTCTGCACTTTTTGCCTCTTTCTTCAAACAAATTAATTAATGGGTTTTTAATCCAAAGGCCATAGCTTATTAGCTAAACCCAAACAACATCTTTGTAGTAAGAAACTGTCCAGCAAGGTCTCTGCCAAAAAATCGACCAAGCTTTGTGGTCCATGTATCCTTTCTCTGACTCTTCACTGCAGTGCTCGTGTAACAAAAACTTTTTCTGTTCCAATTATATTCCTTCTTTGCCTGCGTGTGTTTTCTTAATCTTAGTTTTGCTAAAGGTTTTAACATTGTACAAAAAGATTTGGTGCTTTTAACAAACCTATTTGTCTCGGTTTTTATTTTTTTGGCTTAATGACTTTTTCTGTCCTAAACCAGCACAGTTTGGATGTTTTGTCCGATTAACTTCGATTTTAGATATTTTATCTCTGAACTCTTGATTTGAAACCCATCAGTCTCTCGTAAATGGTAGGCGTGATGGTATCATTTGTCACTTTTGAATAGTAAGCATGACAATGTATCATCACACTACTGACATGTCATTGCCATGCCATATCAAAATGCCACATGGCAATGCCCCATTGGACTAACTCGATCCACGTGGCATTGTCATGTCAGCGTCGTAACGACACCGTCGCACCTACTGTTTAGGAGGGATTAATATGGCTTCAAATTGAGAGTTTATGCATATATAGGACAAAACGTTCAAATTATTTAAGTTTAGGGGTGAAAAAGGTCATTAAGGTTTTATTTTTTTCTACCTCTTTAATCCTAGATTTCACCCCTTAGTTTAACCGTGAAAGATGAAACACATGTAATTCTCTTCTTTTTCCAATTTTCAACCCAGAAAGAAAACAAATTCTTCGGATGCCGATAAAGTGTTCATATTATTTGAGATTGAAGAAGGTTGATGATTGAGTCTACATACTGACAAGGGCCTAGTAAATTAAACAACGACTATATTTGTACTTGGCTGATATTTATAAATTTTTACATGGTAAGAGTAGTTTTACCAGTCAATAACACAATTGAAGGCAGTGCAGAAATGCATAATTAAAATTAGGGAGGACCACATAGAATCATAAGAGATATATGGACCACTTATATATGTTATAATTAATAAAAGTGGTTCAATCTTAATCGAATGTGGTCCAAAACCTATGCAATTTTAACTCCATTAATTCATTCACAACATTCTCACATAGATAATGCCCCGACATATAATTATAAATGATGAAACATCCTCACCACTCACCACACTCACCAACTATTGTTGACGGCATAATTGAAAATTTTCCTCATACAATATATAAGGCACATGGATGAATGAATGAATGTTTTCCTATAAAGTAATTTAGTCGCTTAATCAAATGTTTTTATTAGCACATAGTTTTTCTTAGCACGTGTTTCTCAATTGAATTAAAAAAGAAAAACCCTAAAAATTGGGTTTAGAAGTTGGGCTAATCGAGCTTTTATTACTCGTACGGATTTCCCAGGCCGCAAAGAGTCTAAATTGGTGGGTTGAGTTGTTGGGTCAGGGTGCGGGCCTAGGCTTCATGTTCAGGTTTTCAATCGCTGGGGACGGGGACACGACACGAGGAATCATTTTCCAAACCGAAAGCCTTAAAAGTCAATAAAAGAATTCATTTCATGTCCCATTGTTGTTACATAGAAGGGAAACTACATTGCAGATTTGAAAACTTAATTTAACGTAAGCTAATTTACAGGAATTTTAGAGAATAACTCAGTCTAACAGAAGAACATCTTCATGGTTAAGTAAAGTAGTCATTGCTGTTTCGAAACAGCAGCTATATATATCTTTGTCCTTTACTGTCTATATATATATCATCTACTCCTCTCCTTGTATCTTCATTCTGCAAATTAAAAACCCAGAACATTTTCCTTTTAGTTAGGTTTTTATGAATATATATGTGCAAGAAACCCAATTTTCAAATGTAAAATAAAGGTTGTAAATATATAGAAGAAGTTAATTACCATTAATGGTGGGTTGGGGTTGTGGGTTAGGGAGAGTCATCTGCTTGAAATATGTCACTCATAAAATCCTGAAACCGGGAAGAATAAGCTTTGGGATTCACAGCTGCAATCATCTTGGAATCGAACTGCAATGACTTGTAAGCATGTTCGATCCTCTTGATCACTCCGTAATCTTGGAAAAAATCCACTATTCCAAAACACAAACTAACATCATGGTACTCCTGAGACCTCGAGTTGCCATGACATGATTTACTTCCTTTTCCTTCTTTTGTTATACGAACCCCACGTGCCGACATTTCTTCGCCAAATTTTATATTCGAACTGCACAACAAAAACAGTCATCAACTATTCCTTAACTATATATGTAGGAACTTCATGTCTATCAGAAAATTAATTCACCTATTGTTTTGTAGCCATTCTTCACCAAAAGACAATTCAGTTACTTCATTTTCTTGGAAAGAATCCCGGGAGTCTAAGTTGCTGGAACTCCGGCTGTCAACTGATTCTGCAAGCAAGGAAATCAGAATTCTGTTTCGTATAGTTTTATAATGCAATATAGGTTCGTATTAATTCGTTGCCAAAAAGATTGGTACCTCTATTTGAACAGATTGAGGACCTTTTTGAGTATAAACTACTTTGATGCGTTAATTCATTGTTGAAACATCTGCTATCAATAGAACCTGCCGAAGCACAAAAATATGTAAAAGGAATATAAAATTTCACATTTTTAGAAGATTTTTTTTTGTCAATTATGGCAATTTTCACATAATGTTGAGTAACTTCATGCATCCTCCCAGTGGAACTGTGGAAGTAAATTACCTCCACTTGGAGAGTCAGGGGAGAATGCACTTTCACCTTCCAAGAAACCTGTTGACACAACAAAAGCTTAAAAAGACATTTTTTTTTTCACTCTGTTTCTAATTAGAACTGATCCATTCCTGATCATTCTTATGAATTCAAGATTCCAATATCAAAAACATTGATTCAACATGATTTCTTGGATCCTTAAGGGTTCGAGAGCAAAACTAAAGCAAAGGGTTATGGGAATTTTTTTATTTTTTTATTTTTTTTACCTTTAGGTGATCCCTTTATATGTAAACCAAGCAGCAGACTGTAATTCATGATGCCTACAGCCTCCAGAAAAGCACAATCATGCTTGATTTGCCTATAAAAAAAAGACTGTTTAATATTCGACAGAAGTAAAGTCATCGATTCTTTTTTATGTTTTCATTACACAATTAAATCAAATGGGACTTACGCCAAAAGCCTATGTCGGACCATTGGTTCGAAGTAAAAGAGAAAATCAAGATCAGACTCCTTATGAATAGTTTTCTCTCGGATTCTCGTTTTCTTGCCTTTCCGACCTTGTAATGACCCTTTGAGATCATAACACCGATGCATCAGTGCATCTGACTTCAATACGTTTCGTGCAACTAAAAAGTAAGCCTGTTTGGACAATTCGAAGCCAATAAGCCCAAGTTTTTTAAGCATATTCATGGAGGGAAGAAGGGTTTTTCCGTAATTTTACCTTAACCCCACCGGCTGGCTTCACAACATGAACTCCATACAGCTTGCTTAATATCGTGTTACGGTACTTTCTGATATGGTTGTAGTAACATGGAAGCATTTCTATTACAACCTGTTCCATCAAAAAAAAAAATGTATAGATATACTATTAGGGTTCTTTGATTTCTACCAGTTTTTAATTTGATTGATTCTTGAAATTAACCAACCTTGACTTCAGATTTCCGCAATGTTTTTATTACAAATCGGTTGTCTTTGGACAAAAGAAAAAGGTTTCCAGGTTTCGCCCCTGAAGACACCTTCCTTATAATTTCGTCGCTGCAAATCGACAGTATGTAATCATCACTGTCGATATTGTCAATATCTCGTAGAAGTCTGGAACAACATTAATTGATTATTACAATTAACATTACAAATTGATTGAAATGACAAGATGATTTGCAATTAAACAGAACATGATTCTGGGATTAATTCAAAAAGATTACCTGAAAGCTCTAGGACAGTAATCTTTCCATTCGAAGTCGGTAATTGCTCCAGGAGGGAGATTTTTACTGTGTTGTTTAGAATATTGAACAAAGTTGGTGTGTGTTGCTCTTAAGTCCGCTGCTGAAAGATCCTGGTCTGAAAGTTCCATGTAATTCCCTCTGCAACTATATTCTGACTTTAATTAATCACAACCCTTTTAGCATTCTGGGAAGCAAATTAGAATCAAAATTATAAATTCATCTTTTTCCTCATTGTATTAGAAATTCCCTTAAATCGATTTTTTTTTTCAAAATTACTTGAGCAGGAAGCATGGGAAATTAGGGAGAAAACAAATATTAAAACAATTGTGTGGATATAAAAAAACATCATATATATAAACAAATTTGAAGGATTAAATGAAATTGATTAGTGATTACCTTAATTCCAGAAGCAAAAAGTATATTAGAATTGCAAGAAATTCCAGATTCCAAATGATTATCCAAAACCCAAAAAAGAAAAGAAAAAGATAGATTTTTTTGATCCCTTAATTTGGGATTTTGATTTCCATTTTATACGTTTCCTAATTTGTTGTGAAAATTTTATCAAAAAAGAAGATTTGTTGTGAAAATGAAAGGAATGGTGGGGAGATTGGCTGGTGGAGAGTAAAAGCTAAAGCAGTTTTTCGCGCCAGATTCAGTTAGGTGGGTCCTCCACCTAAAGACCTAACTAACTATTTCAATTTTCAGTTAAAGGGAACAAAAGACATTAACAGAAATTTTGGTGTCCGGTTAGTTTAGTTGTGGACTAAAGTTTACTATATAGTTTGGTTTTTGAGGAACAAAGTACTAAACACTTGGATCCAATTTGTTTTGCCGTTTGGACTTTGGACCACTTTTCCCCTTTTCCTTTGGGCCTCCGTCCTAAAAATGGTCCCCTATGCCATCTTTTTACTACTCATAAAAAATGAACAACATTTTTTTTTCTTCCTCTTTGTTCGCCTTTCTTTGAATACAGTTCTCAATTGGGTAAGAAAATCCGCCTAACCTTTTAGTATTAGTACTAGTATTCAGTTGGTTCGGTTAAGAAAATATATTAGCTGATTGTTTTTCCTAAGTTAGCTGGCAAAATTGGTATTAATATTACCATTATTGAGGTTTCTCATGGTTCAAGACACCTGAACATTTGATTCAATTGTAGATACAGTTATGTATTTTTAAATAGAGTAGGAGTTCGAATCCCGTCTCAATCAAGGTTCGAGCTCCAACTTTATAATATATAACATACGTTGATGTTAATTCATTTATTTTGTCTCATAGCCTAAGCATGTGTTGAGTGATTAAAAGTTTTAAACTCCCAATTAAGCATAGGCAGGAAAAGTTTAAATTTAAGGCTTGTTTTTTTTTTTCTTTGAGAAAACAGAAGGAAAATGATAATTCCATTTGGCATGTTTATGTGTATACATTTCTTGGTCTCTTTTTTTGGTCTCTAAGACCATTATTATTTTTGTGGGGGGAAACATTATTATTAATACAAAATATAAAGTTGAAGGACAAAGTAAGAAAAAGCAGAAAATACCATTTTTGTGTTGAAGGAAAAGAACAAAAGTACTTAATTTGAGAAATCAGGTGATCTGTTCTGGCAAAATACGTAAGGATATTGGCAGGTTAATCTTGTAGCTCTATGACTATGATGATGATGGCAGTGGGTTCCACAACAGAGAAAACTCAGGCAGAAAATAAGGCTTCCAAAGGTATCATTAGATTTTCATCATCTCTTTGCCCACACATGCTTTGAGGCTAGGGTTAAAGCATACCTATCTAAACTTGACCTTACTTTTGTTTCAAGTAAGTAAATGAAGTTTCCAGGTTCAAATTTCATTTTCGCCTAACTTTAGGAAAACAATTAAGAGCTATTATAATAGTATATAGTACATATGTGAAGTTAAAACCATTAAATGTGTAAATATAAAACTTGCCCAATTGAAAACAAAGAAAATGGAGTTCCCAGCTTGAGAAATAAGGGTGGTCCAAAGTCTAGAATGTAGAATCCTACAGGTAGCCAATCCCCATCAGTATCATGGACAAAGATCTAAATAGAAGTAGGAAGGAAGACAGAAGCAGCAGAAAATTGATGAAGTCAGTTGGGCATGGGAACCCATTCTGAGTTCTGACTCCAAAGATGAAAGGGAAGGTCCTTGTCTGGGGACAGAGAAAGTTAGCAATCTCCAGATATCGCTTTGGGGATGCCAAATTATACCATACCAAGGAAAGGAACAAGAGCCAAACATCCCATCCCCAAAATTTTCCTCGGAAGGATTCACAGATTTCTGGCAATCAAAGTGCCCTCCAAGGCATGCTGGACATTGTGATGAACAATTCAGCTACTAATCTCAAAAACTAAACTAACAGGTTAATATGGCAATGCAAAAGAATTAATATTTTCCATTTTCATTGATGAACAGCTTTATCAGCTGGTACATTCTGTGTAAAACTCTCTTCTTTCTTTTGTAGAACAGAGATATCATAAAAACTGCAAATAAAACCAAAAAGCAAAAGAAAGAGTAGGAAATGTGGGACTTTGGGAATAATTGGTTAATACTAACACCCTTGAATCCAATCAGAAAAATGAAAATTAAGGAGTGATTTCGAGTCTTGGTTCAAAGCAAAAACCAGTGAAAAGCTGAAGAGGGAATTTCTTTGATACCGGACACTTCAGCGACCATTTCCAAATTTTCAAGTTCATGTCAAAAACAAGAAGAGCTGGAGCACCATAGCTCTGGATGTATATAAGATTATCAGTACCACTACTAGCAAAAACATCATCCAACTCACCAAATCCCTGAAAAAACTTGTGCGGCATGCGAGAAACCTCAACCCAGCTCCTACCATCAAGAATCCAGATACCAATTCCCTTAATTATGTCTGGCCGATCTGGCTTCCCTATTCCTCCCACCATTACCAGCTTTTCCTTTAGGTTCATCAGGCGGCCACAGGTAAGCGGGCCAGGTACTGGTATGAAACTCCTTATCAATGGGGATGATCGACTAGAAAGATTATATGTAACTAGCCCATGTCTGTTTTCTGGTGTGCCACCCCCAGTTGAATATATCAGAAAGTATAAAACCCCATCGCAGATAACACTCTCATCTCCACCTCTCCATCCTGTCAAAACCTCAGTCAAGGAGGTTGCCCACATCATTGTTTCTGAATCATAAATATGAATTGAGAGGTCCCATTGGAAAAAATTTCCAGGAACTTGTTTAGACTTCACGATGGATATATTATAGTTGTGTGATGTCCTGTTCACTGAGATTGCTAATGCACTATAATCAGAGAATTTCAGACCGGGGGGCTCTTCAAGCTTCCTGCAATGTCTGGTGATTGGGTTACAGATATGCAACTCACTTCTACTGTCATTGTCCATGAAACAGACCAAGCCGCAAGATGAAGCAATGAACCAGTTGGGAGTCTGAATGCAGGGCAGTTCAATGCTGTACCACTTCCGAAGTAGTGGATCATAAGCATAACCAACCGGTTCATCAGAATTTGTAAACATAAAATACCAAGGCTTTTGTGATAGGACATGCGAACAATTCCATAGAAATCTTCTGGAACTGACTATCTCATGCCATCTTTTACAAACAGAACCAGCTCTGAAAATGCTAGCAATGGGAAGATATGACAAGATTCGTTCCAGCAAGTCATCAGGTAGGATTAAGTCCACAGAAACCATTGTTGCTTCTTTATTGCCCTCATCACTAAGCTCTGAGAATGAATCAAAGTCATCAATTTCTTTAGGCATGTCGTGGCTGATCCAAGATGTCTCTCCATCCATGATGAAGAGCAGCTAAAGGCAACAAATTCCTGTATAATAAAAACAAAAGAAATAAATTTCTTCACAAAATCAAGCCAAACAAGGGGGAAAACTCACAAGAAAGGCATCTATCACCTCATAATGCAATAAAGCATCAAGAGATATGAAAACCTAGACCTTGTCCATATACATGTCAAAGGACCTGAAGATATATTCCACAATGATGAGGGAAATATGTGGCAAACAATATATCTATGCTTTAGTATGAAGAGTAGGGCAATTTTGAGGAAAAAGATCAGAAATTGTTCACATCACATTGCGCTAGTTAACACATCTATCACATGATTAGTATTAAGTGGCCATATACATTCAAAAATATGACAAACTCATTAAAAAAACCTAATCTGATCTCTCCTGTTCACAATCGATTCTCTCAAATAACAGCAGAAAACTAATTACCAATTCATGGATAGAGAATCCCCTTTAAAATGAATGCAAAGCCTGCATAACCTGTTTTTCTTTTGATAAGGGTGTTGCCAAATACCAGAAGAAGAAAAAACAAAAAACAATAGCCAAAAACTGGAAGCTTAGGAAAGGAGAAAGCAAGAATTCAATACAGAAAGATGTTTTTAGTCGTTAATGATTACATGCATATGCTCATAAGGATTTCCTATCCAGTTTACACAACTTGTCAACTACATCTGCAGATAAAATGATATACGTACAGTACATATAAAGAGTTACAATAACATTAAAAGGAAACAAATCAGCCAACATAGTAATATATATTAAATT
Organism: Corchorus olitorius; assembly: GCA_001974825.2. NCBI lineage: Eukaryota > Viridiplantae > Streptophyta > Magnoliopsida > Malvales > Malvaceae > Corchorus > Corchorus olitorius. The sequence goes on from AWUE01012666.1 coordinate 15,248, forward strand.
AAAAAAATTGCCAGACATTGATTTCCAAGAGGGAGAAAACATCAAAGGCAGGAAAATTAATCAAAAATACATTAACAGATTTAAAATCTTATATCATTGAATATAAACAGACGCAAAAACAGAAAAATGTGAATCATTGATTTGTTACTTAAAAAGGGTAAAGGCATTAATAGAGAGCAACATCAAAACGATATAAAAAGGAAAATACTTTTCTAACCAGATTTCTTACTAGAGAAAGAGTATTTAACCCCAAACAAGATGTGTTCTTTTCCCACTGAGAAAAAACCAACCTTTCATGAATTTAGTAACCCCCTAAGAAAATAAAAATAAAAAACCCTAATAAAGTGTTTTTAGAACAAATAAAATAATGTTAGGTAAAAGAAGAGAAGGATTAGGCCATCCTCACCTATCAATCAAACATCAAAACAGAAACCCCACATAACTAAAAAAGCAATAAACATCACCAACTAAACCAGAACATCATTAGATTAAAGACAGGCAAACGGATCAATAGATTTAAAAAATTGAAAAATTGGTCCCAAAAAGCATGGTCACATACCTGTAATAAGCTGGTTGGAGGATAAACTGAACAAATGGGTATTGTTAGATTCAGAGAAAGTTTCAAGATTTAGCAGAAAACTGGAAGAAACCGAGCTAGAAATCCGGTTTAGGGAGGGAAAAACAAAGCAGCTTCCTGGCAGTGAAATATAAGAGCAACCCACTTCCTAAAGGAAGCATTTAAAGAAGATGGAAATGTAGGCAATATGAAAAATTCTCCTTTTTCCTTGAAATAGAAGAGTAAGATAGCAATGAAATGGGCTACTCCAGATTTGGTTCATAACCAATTCCTAAGCAAAACCCATTTTAGAGAGAGAAAGGGGAAAGAAAGAGAAATGGAGAAAGGAGAGTTTTTTGGGTTTCTTTTTATAATTAGAGTTTCTTTTTTGATATAAACAAAAAACGACAGGCAGGGAATGAAGAGAGAAGGCGGTTTTTCTAAAGAGTATTTGTTGTGTTTAGGACTCACAAATAGAGCTAAAGTAAAGAAAGAAGAGAGCATGTCAATAGGACTAGGAGGATAGAGGGAGGGAGATAGCGCGTGTGGCGCGTGTCCTTTTCTTCTTTTTCCATTTTTTTGGTATAATTAATAAAGGACACAAATGACAATGAATATGAGTGTTGAGTTGAGGTGTTATTCAAGCAAGAGGTTGATTTTAATGAGAGAAAAAGAAAGGGAGAAACAAAAATGAAAAATGAAAAAAAGATATTTTTGGGATTTTATTTTTTGGCCATAGACTAAAAAGAAAATTATAATGCTGTCTTACTCATCAAAACCTGAACGGCTGGAACCCCCTGTTTTTGACTTTTTTTTTTTAAATTACTAAATCAATTTTTTTTAAAGTTCCATTTGAAATTCCTATGCTTTATTTCACCTTCTTCAATCTTCATCAGTATTCTATTTGGGTTTTCTTCAGTTTAGGTATATACTTTACCAACCAAAACAAGTTAGCCCAAAAAACCAATTTCACATGGGGGCAGCAACCTTTTCTTTTTTCTTCTCTCGTTTTGCTTTTAACAGTGGAAGATGGATTTCCTTTTGGTTTGATTTGGATTACACCATGGCCAATAAGCCTTTTTAATTCCCTTCTTTTCTTAGGTTGTGTATCTGTAACCGTTTCATCATCATTTTTGGTCCAAACGGAGCTTAAGTGTAAACTCCATTTTAATCACCGCTCTAATAATCTCATATGTACAGTACCTAATATAATCTGTACAATATAATATCATTTGTACAGTTGTTAAACAGTGTCAACTGCACCCTTACCGCACCGCTCTACTAAACGCAGCCTTAATGAAAAAAAAAAAAAAACTCTTTTCTTTTCTTAACAAGTATGATCACTTTCATTCCAGATCCTTTTATTGATTTGCAAATTCCTAAGCACAATTCCTTTATTCATATGAAAGCTGAAAACTAACAAATTTTAATTTTTTCATATATTTATATTTTTTTGGGTGAAAATCATTTATTTATATTTTGAGGAATAGAAGAATAATCTAATTGGCTCATATTCAATTAGAGTAATAAGAATGTGAAAGAGAACTTAAATACTTAATTAACATGAAGAAAGTGAAAGAGACACAAGTTAAAACAAAAATTCTCTAAGTCAGAAATTATTTGTGACCACTAAATTGAATGTGTTAATTGTTTTCCTTAAATCTTAGATTTCGACCAACAATAATCAAGCTTGTAAACTATGTTCTTACAAAAATGAATTCTTAAATCATTGTGTCAAAATTATACAACAATGATTTGTTTGGTGTTGGTTAGAAGAAATATCCCATGTTCTCTCATAGTATGACCAAAGAAAAACAAATTTAAATACATATAAAAATATCATACGTCAGTTAAGTCCAAGAGCAATTAAGTTAGTATTAATCAAGGTGATGTGAACGTCTTAAAAAAATAATTAGGCAATTAATTAATAATCTTAATGGCCAATGGCGATATTAACACTAAAATTTTCTAGTCTCCTCCGTTTGTATATTTCTTCTCCTTTTTAATCTTTTCCTATTTAATAATAATGGAACATATACTAGCGGATATGCGGTCTTAAGTGTCATTAACGACTATTTTATTAAGAGACGATCTCTCTCTCTCTCTCTAGTAATACACTTTTAAAAAAATGTAGTATTTGATTTATTTATGTAAGAATTTTTTTTTGGCACAATTTATTTATGTAAGAATTTAGGAGCAGCTTTCTATTTATAGAGCAAAGCATATACGTGTAGGTATTATAAAAATCATTAAACACACCGGCACCCACACCTGATTTTTAAATGAGTTTTTCTTTTTCTTCTTTGAGTTATTATGCCTCCCTTTAATAACTATTATAGTTTAAGTAGGGTTTTGGCGAAAAAAAAAAGTAGGGTACCAATTACCAGATAAAAATATAATGGGGAGAGGATCCTCTTCAGTCTCCACTAGTGGAGAGATCCACTGATTTTTCCAAGACAATCCAACGGTTTTAAATGAAATTGGATATTTTGAGGGATAAATTGAAATAATTAATACATACTTAATAGCCGTTGGATTGACTTGAAAAAAATCAATGGACTTCTTCACTTGTTGAGAGGATCCTCGTCCAATATAATAATGATAATAATTAGGGAAAAAAAGTTTGGTATTTGTCATATAAAAAAGTCATTTTATAGTGATTTTTTTAACGAAAATCTATAGTGAATTAGTACAAGGAAAAATCATAAAATATAATGCCAATTCATTTGATTGCAATTCAAATAGTACTAAATTATATTTTCTAATGATTTTTATATACAAAAATTAAAATAAAGCCCCCCAACGTCATGAACATTAAAATTAATGGGGAAAAAGAATGGCGGAATTATTAATAAAATGTTGAAGAGTTTATAATGGGCATAATACAAACAAAATAGATTACAAAAAACTAATTTGTTTTTACTAATGGTGTAGTATGTGGAGCCTCGTCGACAAAAAAGAAAGAAAAAAAGAAATGAGGAGTTTTTCGTCGGGAAAAAAAGTGGCTTAATAGACGACGGAAAATGAAAAGCACATGTTGCATATTTAAGAGCATTGACCTTAAGCATTTAGGCAAGATAGTTAAAATTAAAATTGAGGTGAAGAAGAAAAATTAGAACTGAAAAGTGAAAAGGGTGGCTTGATAGTGGCCACAGCACTACTCCCACATCTTTCCAGCCAAGCCAGCCATAACTTTGTGCACATTAAGTCATTTCTCACTTCCAATAGTTTATTTGGCAAATATCAAATTGTACACAAAACAAAAAAAATTTGTGTCAACATCTTGTTTTTGTACATCTTAGCTAGATTCTGTTTAGAGAATTTAAACCCACCAAAATACATTAATTTCGCAACATGAAATCAAATGGACATGACATTTAGACAAAAAGAGGTGTTAACCGAACATTGACAATGATATTCCATTTAATAGTACCATTGCCACATTGAGATATGTATGTATAGAAGTATATTTCATCTTGGTGTAAATACCCAAATAAGACTAAAAGTATGAGAAAATACTTAATTTGGCTTACTTCTTTAGCTTAAATCTAATTAGGGTTAAAAATTTGTGTCGTCAAATTCTTTTTTTATATATTAATTTTGATAGAATCCCTTATATATTGTGCATGCGCCGTTAAGTCAATAGCGTGTTATTATCATGTCAGAAAAGCCATATAGACGGTAGTATTTAACGACTTGTGCATAACGCATGTGAGTTTCATAAAAGAAGGCTTGATTTGTTTTATGACTCAAACTTTTAGATCTAATTAAATCCAGTTTAAAGAATTAGGTCCAATTTGAGCACTTTCTCTTAACTATTAATCATGATTTAACAATTACCATTTCATCTTGAAACATTTCTTTCACCAAAACCAAAACGACGCCGATTTCGTTTCGATTATGCTCAAAAGAAATTTATAGTGAAAACTATAAGAGCTAAGTTACATTAACATCAAAGTTTGAAATAACGAAATGGGTATTTGATATTAAATTGATTGGAGGTGATGAGCTGCGGAGTTGACCCTTGTTAGGACAAAACTTTAAAGATGGGTGTTCTAAGTTCTAATATCTAAGCCAACAGAGACACCCAAGCACATGATAAGAAAAAGGTACAATCATAAGAAGGAAGTGGAGCCAGAGCCCAGAGAGAAAAGGGACAATACAAAACATTCAAACATGTAATAGCTCAAGGATAATATAATGATTAGTACAAACTCATTGTCATGCAAATTGGGGCAATGGTAACCTCTATTTATGCCCTTATACTGTCTTTGATGGATTGAACGAAAATTGTGGGGAGGGATGGGAATTGGGAACTATATTGGGGAAAATTTGGTCTAAAATGAGGAAAATGTGTTGTGTTTTTAGCAGTCTTTTCTCAGCAGAAGGCGTGCAGTTTTGCAGACCCAAAGGCCATTTGCCTATTGGTGGGTGGAATTTGTGGGGTCTTTTATAAAAAATTCACATCTTTGATAAAGATATCAGCATATAAATAAATAAAACATAAAAATATAGGGGGTTTATTACAACTTTGATTCCTGGGTCATAGTTAAATTTGGAATTTGATACCTAAAGTTTGAAGATTCACAATTAGGTACTCAATCTTTGTATGAGTTGGGTCTCGTTGTAATCATGGAGCGTGATTTGTTAGGTCACGGTTGGAGTGTGTTTCAAAGAGGGATCATTAAAAAGGAGAAAAACAAGTCATCAGGTGGCCTGCTCTTGAATAAGGTTAAACTAAAGGGAACTAGATTATTAATGTACTTAAACAAATAATTAATGATTTTCCTTAGCTTCCAAGCATACACGTTGATAATTGAAATGGTGGTGGGGGCAAATCGGATTTCTTTTGGACGACCAAGGTTGAGTTAGAATCACAATTTATCAATAAATTTAGAGCCACCGATTCAATTGTTGCCTTTTTTTCTTTTCCCCCCCATGATTTAACATGTTGATTTGAAGTTTGAACCCATTAAGCCATTTAATTTAATTTAATAACTATATTTCAATGGTTCTATAAATTGAAGAAGACGGGGAAAGCTCATTGGATTTGGTTAATTTTGTTCGTAGATTGACGACCTTTCCCAATAGATAGAATGGTTACTAAATTTTACATTATTGTTAATTATATGATTCAAAGTTCAGACAATGATGGATGAAATCTATGAATAACTTGGTTTAAAAAAAAAGAATAATTGAATGTGGGTCTAAATCAATTATCATTTGTCTGGATGCTGTCGAATTTTTTGTGATTCCTTGTATACCAAAGGGCAAAGGCATATGTTTAAGAAGGGGGGTGTCGAAGTCTTGGGCAGTTGATGGATGATCCATTGTTATCGGTGTCCTTTGCCGACAAGGGATGATCCACATTTCATCAATCATCATACGACTTGAGAAATTTTTTTTTGTAGTAAACATAAACAATAAGAATAAGTTGATTGAGTTGTTGAGATATCCCTTTCAATTTGATTTTGGTGACACATACAATTCTGCCTTTGCCACACCCTTTTTGCTTTGGCTTTAGAGAAAAACACACACACATCTCCTAATACATGCCAACATACGTTTCGTCAAGGGAATTTTTGTATTGATAAACTCTCGAAAATGGGCTACGAAATGGATGTGGACTTTCCCCTAGAGTTTTAAGCTAAGCTAGAGTTTTAAGCTAAGCTAGTCGTTTTCTTTCATGTTTTCACCAAAAAAAGACGTAAGTGTCGTCGTATATTTAGATCAAAACGAAACTACAAAAATTTTAAATACTAATACTAAATACTACGTAAATATACATAAATTAACCCTGACTGTCTGAATAATAATAATAGTAGTAATAAAATACAAAAATGGTGATGACAGAGAGCATTGAATTGGAGCAACGTCCGTCGTAAGAGGAATTTAAGAGAGTGAGGGGGGGAAAACAGGAGGATCGGCGCAAAATCCGGAGATTTACAAGGGAGAGATGAGAAGCAGAGCCGTAGTGGTCAGTTACTTCCTCTGCTTCTTTCTTACAGTCCAATCCCAATAGCTCCTTTTCGAGCCTTCAATTCATTCAATCTTAATCGGCAAGACACGAAGGAACCAACCAAGGAAACCCCATGTCGTGATTTGTGCTGGTTTTGGGGCTAACACTGTTTAGGCGCTCTTTTGCGCCCTAGCAATAGAGGCAGATAGAGGCAGACAGATAGAGGCAGGGGGCAGTTTCAGCTTTGGCTCTGAAATGAAATCTGCTTTGTCAATTGTCATGACTTGTTGTGCCATTTATTTACCAAACCCCACAGCGCCCCAAAATATTAATTCCATCCATTCCCATTTCCCAGCCTTTTCTTTTCAAGTTTTTCACCCAACATTACAATAAACGTCATTTATTCATTTACTAAGCCGCCCACAATTTGACACCTGCTTTTTTCACCCCATTTCTTTTTCTTGTTATTGGTGCAATCTGCAATGTAGTACTAACTTCACACTGCTGAGTTCTGAAGGAGGACCCTATCCCTATGCAATGCAATAGTCAGATGACAGAATTACCTTCTTTTTTATATGTAAAAAAAGAAAAGAAAGAAAAAACTTCAAATTTATTAGAGAGCTATACAATTTTTTTTACCTTGGCGTGGGAGTTGGGACAATCTCTAACTCTAACCAGGTTCAGGATGTGACCAAGTTGCCAGCAGCCAGATCACGGAATGGTAGGGCTCCATTGTGGTTGAATAAACAAACATTGGGTCAACATGGGCTTCAAGGCGTAATACTATCAAATTCTGTCAAGCCCACTTAAATTGGGAAGCTTAGTAACTTTTTAGCTCCCAAATCCCATGCCAGCCCACTACCTACTAATTCATGACTCTGAAATCATCAATCAGGACTCCAAAGCATAACTAGATTTCCAGATTTCACAAATCCTCAAAGGGCAAACACAAATTCCTCCTCCTTAATTACTACATTAGCAGAGGATTATTATGCTAAATATAGAGTCTATCAACTGTTTGATTAATTGCTCAACCCCTTTTTGCTAAATAAACCAGAGTATCTCTGTAAAATAAAAATACTCACAGAAACAACATTCCAACTTCATTATGGACAACACAAGGCTTACATTCTATTGTATCAGAACAATTCATAGAAGGAAAGCTGTGAAGAAACATTACCTCGTTACAAAGTGATCAATTTGTATTGAAAACATGAAATTGAGATTCTCTTGGAACCCCACAAGTAAGACTAAAACATCAGTTAATGAAAAATGGAAACCTTAAAAAGGCTCCCAAACTCCAAATGATATTCATGTATAACCAACACAAAATAAGGAGCAAAACCAAAGGGAAATTCGATCCTCACCACATATCAGTAGTCTTTTTTTGGCTTTAAAAGTGTAACAGGCAAAAAAGAAAGGAAAAAATCCTAGTAAAACATACTGACATACCACAATCCACAAACACTTTCCAAGGATCATGGTTAATAAAGCAGAGATATGGCTGAAACTTTTTCTTCGTCCCCATTCTTCTCAAGCGAATCTTGACGGTTTATTCCCCGATTTCCCTTCATTAAAGCTTTGGCTGGATTTCAACGTTGGGAGACAAGCAGCTCTCCTGCTGGGCGATGACATCAGACCGCAAAACATCATTCCACCGTCTGATGAAGACCTTACACGATTCTTTCCTTCCAAATCCCCAACCACTTCATTCCACTCCTTCAAAGCCCTTGCCGCCGTTGACGATGATGAAACCGTCGAATCACAGCTGTCTGATTGATCATCGGAACCATGGAACGAATTCTCGCGAGACACAAGGACGTCTCTAGACTTTGACTTCTTCATGCCCCGGTTGCTTGCTCGAATGTTCTCTGTGATTAGATCGCGGAAACCGATGGCTGAAACGCCGCCGCTCAATGCTGGGACATCAGCGCCGTCACGAATTGTAGCGCCGACGTTAAGAACCCCTTGGATTCTTCCGGAAGGTCGGCGGACTTGAACCGCATTGAAAGAAGGGGTTTTCAGAGCGTCAAAGGAGGAACCCGAGGAAAGAAAGTTGCTGACGAGGAACCGGACGGTGCCAAGGAGGGTATCGCGGAGGACACCAACGGAAAAGATTTCAACTGAGACACCCGACGTTTCACTGGAAAGAAACTCTGGTGAAACCTTGAAGAGGAATTTGTCGTTCCAAGTTGGGTTCTCGCCGCCGACACGGTCAACGCAAGTACGAAGCTTGACGGAGGAATCAACGCAAGCGGTGGCGTACGTCTGCATGCGGCGGAGTTTGTTGGATGGCTCCTTGAGTCCTTGGGCGGAGATTAGGGTTATCTCCAACACGTAAAACATTTCCATCTCCATCCTCTGTTTTTGTCTCTCTCGCTCGCTCGCTTAATCTTTCTTTTCTTTTCTTGTAATTTTCTTTTCCTTTCTTGGGTTCAGATCTAATCAAGAAAGGAAAGAAAATGATGCAGAATTCTGAGAAAACGCATATAATCGAAGGGTATTGCCGGCGAGGATACGCCGGCAACTGGAAAGGAAAAACGGCAGAGTAGAGGAGGCGAGGGAAAGTTCGTTGGAGTTGGTTATTTCAAAGAGTAAACTGCAAGACTGCAACGAGAAGTAAGGTTTCAGGTTTGCTTATTGGGTCATATAAGAGGCGAAATTTGGGTTCTTGGGCTGGCCCAGGGTGTCTACAGCCTGTTCCCGCTGAACTGATTAACACCCGTTTTTAACTTCAGAATGAGAATTAAAAAAAGGAAAGTAACCAGCGAAAACAAAAACGGGTTAAAACAAGCAACTAATACCTAATAACAGTTATTATCCACCTGAAGGGTTTCCATGTCCAAAACCCTTCTTTCTGTTACAAATATGATTGTTTTCTATGGTAATTGCAAGGCAACATGTAAGTCCAGGCTTTCTAATTCCTATGGTGTGTCTGGAATTTGGACAAATTACAACAGATTCCAATCCTAAAATTATCAATGAAGAAGGAAGTTTAAAGGAAAAAAAGTTGAACCATTTTATTGATATTGATGTATAGAACACAAACATATGCTATCGATACAATGCAACTCAATCCTGATTGACATAGCATGGAAATTTCAGATTTTTAAGGATGACATTGACATGTATTTGGAAATGTTTTCACATTGCAACTTCAGCACCTTTCCCTCTGACTCTCATGGACCTGGATTTGGGTGATGCATATATTCTCTTACACCGTGGCTTGCTTGACCTTTTGCTTCTCGATAACTTTTCCTCCAATTCCTTCACTCTTCCAGTTAGGTTGGATATAACAGTAAGTTGATTATTCCCGGCTTCCATAAGTTTCTCCATCATCTCCCTCAATTTCCTGTTCTCTTCAATTAGCCTATTGTCTCCTCCAGTCTGATCAGATAAGTTGTGCTCATCATTTATCTTCTGGCTTGTAGGAGGTGATGCAGGTAACAATTCTTGCTCGCCATTTGATTCTGGAAGAGCATCCGTCTCAACAAGAACCTTCTCCTCGGCAGTCTCATGAGGCATATCAGTTGTTTCCTCCACGCGATTCATACATTCTTGTTCTTGAACTTCTACTGGTTGGTCCTCTTCTGCTTTCTTCTCCTCGAAAAGTACTTCCTTTTCCTGTGTTGCAATGCTTCCAGCTTCTGATTCTGAAGATGCCACATGATCAACAGGTATCATTGCATAGTCATCTTCCTCTTCATGTACTTTGTCATTGTTTTCTTCACCTACTGTCAAGGGAACTTCGACCTCTGGTTTTGAGACTGATTCAGACTTGTCGCCATTGCTTACCTCCTCTTCCTGCATTTGCTCCACTTCTGCAATTTCAGGACCCTCGGTGAATTCATTCTCTTCCTGACCCTTCACACAGGCATCTGATGCTGGTTTTAATAACTGCTCATCTGAATGACTTCCAGCAAGAGGACCTTCAGTTGAAGATAATGTGTTAGTTTCAACTGTTTCTTGCCCTTCACATTTCTCAATTTCAGATATGGCTGATTCCTCATCAATTATTCCGACTGGCAACTCCTCCAACAAATTAATCTCTTGTTCTTCGTTAATGCACCTCAAGTTCTCTACCTCATCTGGCAAAGTTGGATTGATCGGCAAATCAAGTTCTTTCTCACCTTCACTATTTCCAGTCCTTTCCTCTGGTTCAAAAACTGCATGTACTTGATCAATCATTTTCTCTGGTAATGACCTCACCTTATCCTCTTCTGCATTATTACTCACAAGAAGCTGATCATTCATTTCAACCACCTCACTTTTCTCCTCTCTTGATAGATCATTAACTTCCACAGAACCAGCATGAGACTTCTCTTCTGGAACTGATGACGAGTGAGTAACATGCTCAACGTTGAGAGACACATCCCCATCCTGCATTCCCAGTTCTGTATGACCTTCACTTTCACAAACAGCTTCCGTAGTACTATTCTCTGTTTTCCTGTCCAAGTCTTTGTTAACAAAGAGAGGCTTTGTAGTTTCCTCATCCTTGTCATTGACTTGTTCAACCACCAAATGTGTAAGACATTCTTGATCTGAATCTTTGATGTTTGTCTTATTCTCACTAGTACTGTCAAGAGAGCTTGTGTTAACTGCTGACACATTTTCATTCTCCTTTTCAATGCTAGTATTCTTATCTGCAGATTCAGCAGCAGCCAACTCCTTAGCTTTCGCTTCTTCTTGTTTGCTTGTTAGAGAGTCTAGCTTTTCTTGCAGAATCACAAGCTCCTTTGCCAATGATTTCCTTGCATCTCTCACACTTGGGTGCAAACCCTGGAAATCAGGAATATAAAACCAAGATTGAATAAGCATATTTGAGAACGCGATGTGGTAGCTCATCTAGACTACATTTCTACATACTTTATTAATAAAATGAGGTAAATGATAGCATCAAGCAAATAAAAGAAATGGTTGTATGCTCAATAAATATGGCTCCTATGGAACAAATAGGAAAGGCAAATAATGTGTAAATGACCAGTACAAAATTCAAATTGAAGTTAAGCAGTTGTAAACATACCTGAATAGTATCCAATTTCAAGAGAAGACTCATTATCATTTCTCCAATCACCAGTCTTTGCCTATCATCTTTTTTGGAATCAAAGGAAGACTCAAGAGCTTGAATACGATTTCTAACCTCATCCACTTGCTCACGGACTTTGGCTATTTGCTTTAGTTTTTTCAGAGGCTCCCACTTTCTCACTGCAAATCCACGATAGGCAGACTGAATAAGCCTGGCTGCTTCTGCCTCTGATATCCTTTTTGTTGCCGCTCTGCATTGACCTTGAGCTGATATATCTGAATTAGTAGCTTCCATTGTTTCACCTTCCTTCTCAGCTCCTGCAACTTCCTTAGAACTTTCTGCTTTACTTTCACTACTATCATTTACTGTTTTTTCTATAATCGGTACCCTTGCTTCTTCTTGTGTAGGTAAGTCTCCTGAAACCCGAACCTGACCTGCTCCAGTACATTCTCCGGCCTTGTCTTCCTTGGATCTTGCTTCTGTCACCTGAATATCTTTCCTCTCCTTTTTCCGAGGCTCCACCTTATCAGGGCTAACATTCAGATTTTGTGTTTTTACTGCAACATTGTCTTTCAAGCCTGCTGCAGTAGATGTCTTTGTCAATGTCTCTTGTTTTTGTTCTTTAGGAGTGCTAGGAGACTTTGGTGGACTTCCATTACCGTTTCTCTTCTTCGGCAAGGGATCAACTCTCAAACAAACAGGAGGCAGTTTGGATGATTTTGGAGGGGATGGAGATTTTTCTTTTGCAATGGTTCCACCATGTTCATTTTTCTTAGTTTCTTCAATATGCTTCACACTCACATCCCTCACTTTCTTTTCAGTCACTCCAGACCTGTCCTCCTTGCGCACCTGAACTTGTTTTTCTGGAACACATTTTTGGTTTCCGGTTTCGCCCATCATCCCAGAAGCATTCTTATTACCAGAAATATCTTCCTTTGCTTGAGGTTTGTCCATTCTAACACCATTGTCAGGAGGCTGAAATGGAACAAACTCAAAACTGACAGGGGCTTGCTTTGAATGATCTGAAGCATTTTTCATCTTCAATTTCTCTTGATTTTCACCCTCTTCTTGTTTCCAATCAGAAGGCACCCAAAAGATTGGAAATGGCAATTGCCTCGTTTTGTCTTCATTCTGTTGGTCTTGTGTTTTTCTCTCCCCTTCACCCTGCATCAAGGATTTTAAATCCTTCATGTCAAGTGGCAACCAGCCATTCCAAACTCTTGGCTCCTGTTGAGCAGGCTTCAAACTTTTGGAAGGCTTTGACTTTTCCCAGTTGCTGATTTCAGGCTGATCACTACGTTTCTCATTCTCCTTATTCTTCACATATTCAGGTGGAAGCCACACAATTGGATATGAATAACTTCTTGGTTGAATTGGAATCACCGAATCACCTTCCTTCTTCTCAGCATCAGGCTCCTGCTCTTCAATCTTTAAACTTCTATCACTTTTCTGGTGTTGAGCATGATTAGGACACCCACAGCAATGGTGTGCATCCTTGTCATATTCATACCTGGGCTGTTCACTTGGAGGGTGTGGAGGAGGGACATAATAAACAGGGTATAGTTCGGGAAATGGAGGACAATTTGGATAATGGTGACATGATTGTGGTGCAAAATGAGGGCAAGGAGGTCGAAAACTATAATAGCCAGGGAAGTTTCCATGGTTGCAGCAACCGTGATAAGGAACAGAGTAGCCATAGTTGCTGTTGCAAGGCCAAGATTCATACATCATGGGAGATTTATATGGATCTGCTTTCAAATGAGGGGGAACAGCCTCAAAACCAGGGAAATAGTGTTGAGGGACAGGCGCTTGGTTTCTCTGGGGAGGATTTGAGTCCATGTATCTATACATTGGCATCATTTTCAACAGATTTTATTGAAGCAAACTGATGCCAGGTGTTTCTTCAAATCCCAGAAATCACAAAAGCAAAACAACTGGATAAACCTGGAGGAGAGGATGGACAAAAAAATACTGTCACAAACTTCACAGAACAGCATATAAACAGACACAAAGAAACCAATAACCATAAAAAAAAAAAAATGAAGACATATATCAGTCGAATACCGCAGCATACTATAAACTATCCTCAATCTTAATGTCAAAAAAAAAAAAAAAAAAAAAAAAAAAACTAATCCTCAATCTTAGGCTATGTTCTAGTTGTTTTGCCCCATAACACAAATGACAGACAAAGAATCCAGAGTCTTTCCTAGTTCACAGTCTTGCAGACATTGAAACATCATTCAAACAAACAATAGGAAAGTATTGGAATTTCAGAACAAACGCTGCTTATGGCAATGGATATAAAAATAACTATTTCATCAATCATCATCATAAACTTCTCAACATTCCAATTGAAATTAAACTTACTTCCATACAGAGCATAAGACGAAGACCGAGAAACTAAGAAAAGACAAGAAATGAACACTTACAGTTTATTTGTCGAGTGAACAAAGTGGAAAAAGCTAACGGGAAAAACCACCCAAACGGTTCCACAAATCCAAATAACTCAGTTCTCAGCGCGAAACTATCCACCACCCGATTGGAAGAAACTTGTACTAAGTTCTTGTTTTCTGTCTTATGGGATCAGATATTTATCTTTCTAATCTGAGATTGAAAATGTTTTCGGTTAGCTTTTATAGTAGCTTGCAACGGCAACGACCAGATTTTTTCCGACTCAAAAATCTTCTTCTCAGTTCGAGATGTTTCGCGTGTTCCCTTCTTCCAGCGAACTGTCTGGAGTTTTCGTGCCACGTGGATGTGAGTTGCGAGGCTTAGGTGGACAAAGAATTATCTGGTGTGCTTGTGCTTACGCTGCCTTTAAGAGGTTGGACAGCTGTCCATGCCCAATTGGCTAGCATTAAAAATTTGATTGCAAGAAAAGATTTTCCTACGTGTCGTTCATATTTGACCTTTGAGAGATGCCCCTTAGCCCTTACCACGATTAGCTAGAACTAGGACTAGAACAATCAACAAACTAAACAAAATTGTGGAATTTAAAATTTTAATTTCAGCTTTATTCTCTCTCTCAATCTGGATAATTCTGCAGGGATTTTTTTTAAAATTTTTTTGTAATATGTAAAGGCAAAAAACCCAAGAGGAAGAACAAAAATCAAATGTCTATATTCGGGTGAAGACGTTTTATTCGATAATAATAACTACTTGCTTACCCAATGAAATTTGACAAATTTGACATACTTAGGGGTCGTTTGACATCGTTTTCGTTTTTCTGTTTTTTATTTTTTTTCGTTTTCGTTTTGGTTTTGTTGCGCTGTCAATTTTTTAAAACAAAAACATGTTTGGATATATATTTTGGTTGTATGTTTTTAAATAAAAAAAGTTCTAAAAAAATGGTTAAAAAACATATGAGTTACTGTTCATCATTGTGCTTGTGTGTTTTGAAAGTGTTTTGGAAAAACATGAAAATACAAAATTCTTGCTTCCACTTTTTTCCAAAACACTGTTTTTGTTTCCAAAATTTTTGAAAACAGAAACAGCTTGCCAAACATGTTTTCACTGTTTTGTTTCAAAAACAGAAAATTGGCAATAGAAAACAAGAAACGGAAACGATACCAAACGAGTTGTGCAAATATAAATAATCTTTTTCACTCCAGTTATACCTTGTTAAAACAGTAACAAACTTGGCTACTTCCCCTCCTTTTCAATGGCCAAAAGAAAGGTTGAGATCATTTGGGCTTTTATGAAATAGTACCTATCCAGGCCCAATCCAAGGTTTTGCTATTCAAGTCCATAAAAAAGCGGCACTGCAGGGTGCAGTGGCCATTGATGACATTTACCGGGTATGTGCTAAATAAATCCGACAGGTCCAGTTAATGAGCCCAAAACAAAAATACGGATAAAAGAGGAAACAAGAAATAAAAAACCCTCAACAAAACCCCTTCCGCACTTCGCTACTTATATCCTTTCCCCCTATTACGCCGGCGGCCGTTCTCCAATAACTTTCGGGCCTTTCCTGGTCGGGTTTTGCGTTTTAAAACCCAAAACCCAAAATATAAAACCCTGCTCCTTCCCCTCTTGTCTTCTAACCGACCTAAACGAATATATCGCCTCACCGATTTCCAATACAGAAGAAATTTAATTTGATTGCCTCATCGGTTTCAAGGTTTCCATCGCTTTTGATTTGATAAGCTTCAATAGAAGCCATGGGAAAGGCAAAGAAAGCCCCAAAATTTGGCGGCATGAAGAAAATAGTCACTCAGAGAGCTATTAAAAAGTAAGTTCTTTTAAGCTCCTCCTCCTCTCTCTTACCCTAATAATCAGTATCAAGCATTAACTCTTGTTTTCTGTCAAATTTCAGTTATAAGAAACAAGTTTTGGACCCCAACAAGAAAGACCTTACCAAGGAAAAACTTCCCAGAAATGTGTAAGCTTCTTTCTTTTCTTTTTTGTGATGATTGGAATAGTTTCTTTCTTTTGGTTTATTAATTTATGGAGCTTAATATTTCTATTGATTTCTTCTAAAATTTTCAATTGATATGTGAATTAGGCCCAACGTTTCTTCAGCGCTTTTCTTCACTTACAACGACTCCTTGGGACCGCCTTATAGGGTTTTGGTGGATACCAACTTTATCAATTTCTCCATCCAGAACAAAGTCAGTCAAAAATATTACTTTGATATATACTAAAGTTAAATTTGTGATACAGTATTCAATCCACTACCCATGTGCTTATGTTTTTTTTTTCTTTTTAGTCATTGGTTATACTTTTTTTCTTTTTGTGATTCTCAACTTCTTTTTTCCATTATAGTTGGATCTGGAGAAGGGAATGATGGACTGCTTATACGCAAAATGTGAGTTATGGAGTTAGTTTTTCTTTTTGCTACAATGGAGTTAGTTTTTCTTTGATCATAATGTGTAATTTGCCGTTCTGTTTCACTTATCTTTATATGTTTAGTTGTGAGTATATATATGTTCATGACATGCATTAAACTCAGTCTGAAAAGTATGACAATTGTTTCAGTGTCCTACATACCCTCCTCAATTCTTGTTGGTTTTGCTTACATCTGCCTACATTTTATGTTGAAGGTACTCCTTGTATCACGGATTGTGTGATGGCTGAGCTTGAAAAGTTAGGCCAAAAATACCGTGTAGCTCTGAGGTAAAACCCATATTCCTTTTATCTGCGTTGTGCCTTTCCAATGTCATTTTTTTACTATATGGCCTCAAGGCATCTAAATATCAAGTTCTTTATTTTCGAATTTTGTCCTTAATCTATCTTTGGGTCCATGATTTCATATATTGGTAGGAAAGTATGAGACTTGGATCAACAATCTTTCTGAACGTGATAGCAACAATGTCTATCTCTGTGTTATTTACAACCCATATTTTCCCTTACATAGCTAATGATCGTCTGAACTCCCCTCTCTCTTTTTCTATCTGGCAGGATTGCAAAGGATCCTCGGTTTGAAAGACTGCCATGTATTCATAAAGGGACCTATGCTGATGACTGTATTGTTGAGAGAGTTACACAGGCATGAAATTACTTAGTATCTACTTTTGCAATCATATACTAGCATCACTCCACTTACCACCATTCGACAATTGCTATAAGACTCATTTAGGCTTTATCTTATTTGTTTTCATGAAATGCTTACCTTGATGCTTTGGCCCGTAATACCATGATGTTTTTGCCTGTAATGTTCTGTTTTAGGCAACATAATAACAAATCAATAGGAATCACCAAAATGTTAAAGCTTTCTGGTCATATTGTCTTGTCATTGGGGAAACATGATTTGGAGTATCAACATTATATAGCTATGAACTTCTTAGGATGCAAAATTCTTTGAACTTGCATGAGGTCCTCAGAAGACTATGTCATCTAAGGTGTAGCTGTGATTGTAGTCCAAGTTTGTACCAAACTTAATAAATAATAATGACCAAAGAGATGGTGTGCCATAATATCTTGGGACATCTGTTATATGTTCATTTGGCTTTAATGATCTGGGATAAGTAACGTTCACCTTGTCAAATCCTTGCTGCTTTATGATTATGTTGCTAGTGTGTATGGCCAGCATAGGTGTTTCTCATGCTTCACTCACTTATATTTGTTGATAATGTTTGGATTGGAAACTATGTAACCAAAACATCTACTTGTCATTTTTCATGTGAAACTATCTTCCTCAGTGCATTCTTATCCAGATTTTATTTGTTTTTGAAGGTTATGCATTCTTCAATATTATTATCTTGTTTACTCACCTGAGGTATTTTGTTGGAAACAGCACAAATGCTTTATAGTTGCTACATGTGATCGAGATTTGAAGCGTAGGATTCGCAAGGTATGATTAATATCAGTGGATGGGCATTGCGTTTGAAATTGAACCTCCAATGTACAAAAATCTTACTTTTTTATTGACAGATTCCTGGTGTACCAATTATGTATATCACTCAGCACAAATATTCAATCGAAAGACTTCCAGAAGCTACAATCGGTGGAGGTAGGTTACATAATAACATTATAGAAATATATTCTGTTCTTGTGTTTCTCTTGCATCCTTAGAGATTTCTCTTTTTTGATGTGCAATGTCTTCTCACGTGCAGCTCCAAGATTCTGATATCCAAGTATGAATGATGTTTCAGCGGCAATCAATGATATAACATCTGCTGCTAATGTTGTTATATTATTACTCTTCCAATTAAACAGTAACTATGGGTAATAGCGTGAAAGTATATTTGCCCCAAGTTTTGACTCTTTTATTTCGTCAATACGATTGTCCTCATTAGCCAACGTGATTTATTTATAGTATACAACCTTTTCTAAATTTCCCCTCATAAGTTTTGCCAGATTTGATACGGAATGGAAAAATAAAAAATAAAAATCCATGTTGCTATTTCCAATGTCGGTGCAAATATTACTATAGAAGGGAATTATTAGTTTTACAAGGGGACTGCTTTTTCTTCTTTAATAGTATTCTTTTTCAACTTGTTTTATAGGATGGTTTTGCTGGAATCAGACTCCAGTGATTTCCAATGGACCCGACCAATAAATCAAATTCACATGCATTTCATCCCCACAGATTACAGTCACAGAAAACTTCTTAACCACCAAATCCAAAAACCAGATTCCTGGAGTGAGTTGGCGTTGCGTAGAAAAATGAAGTTTAGAATAGAATTCAAGCATGTGTTAGAAAAGAAGGGGAAAGGGAAGAGTAGTAGTATACACTTGAGCCGTTCATCAAATGTCAATGACCAGAAGGATGCATGCGGTTAGCTTAGCTACATACAAAAAATTACTCACATCACATGTACACAAAATAATTAATGCACCCTTTCTGACAAAAATTAAGGCATACTTTTGTGAAAAAAATAAAGAATTATCAAAACTACCAACGCTCATTAAATAAATCTGATCATCTTACTAATGTTGAGTTTGAATTTTCCATTTCTTCGGGAAGGGGTTTCACATACTTCCCTAATGCCTTCTGATGGTGTTTATGCCTCATCCTCTCTAGTTTATCCTTACTTTTCTGCTTCCGTTTCTCTTTCTGTTTGTTGCGCTGATTTCTTTCCCTCTCAAGTACACCTTGCCAAACAACCTCGCCTGTCGAAGGCCATAACCATCGTTTTCTTGGGTGGTCAGAATCTGCCTCCTCTGCCAAATCTTCATCCATGCCCTTTAAGGTGTTGTATGAAAACCACTTGACCCACATTTTACCTCTCCGACTCTTGAACTTGTGGTACTCTTGCAACATACCAGTCTCGGGATTTACATATACCATCCGCCGTGCACTGTGGTAGGCCCAGACATTTACAAGTAGCTCAAGCATTCGTGAGTAGCAATGCTTGTCCTGCAGAATGCAAAATCACTACTCAGAATACTGCAGAATCAATTACTTGGTTAGGAGTGACTTCAGATAGTTCCTCCAATCATTTCAGATTATTCTTATAATGATAAGAAACGAGTCAATAATGAACTTAGACTTATCCCTTGTTTGGAATAGAAGATCAATTCACAAAAACCAAGTTACCTTTGAGAAACTCAAATAACAGTGACCACTTCGATGGTGCTCATCATACATTTGTGCATCTAATGCATCCACAAACATCCTGCAAATGAGACAAGTTACATATATCAGTTCACATAGTCAGAACTGTTCACGCGGAAGAGCCATGAAGGGTAACGACTTTCACCTTGAAAACATAACAAACTCTAGGAAGGACTTTGTAGGCAACGCCCAACTCTGCATCACAGACCATGTGCCCCCATCTTCAGGCATGGGTGGCAAAGAATTCAAATCATGCTTTATGCCATACATCCTTTTGAGAGCCTCGGAGAAAGCAAACCTATAATAGTGATAAGTAAAGTAAGTATATATCACACATTCTAGCTTTTGCAATTGAAATAAGTGATCAACTTTACAGCTCTTACTTGCAATTTCCAGCATTTATAGCATCACAAAATGACCAGAAGTCCCCCTGCAAGCTGTTTCTTGGATCCATATCCATCCGAACCCAAAAGTATAGTGCGTCACCGTATTTGCGTGTTTCGATAGCATTTAACAATGAAGTTTCAGCAATTTTAGACAATGATGCCTGTTTTCCCCACAATTAGTTATGAAAGAGTCAAGAGCACAAATAAAAGCAAAAACACTTCATCTTAGGTTTTAAAGGCAAAAAAGGGATAATTCTCATCACTTAAACCATAACGACAGATAAAGTGGTTTAGTATCCAGAGCTAAAAGAGTTTGGAAAGGAAAAGAAAGAAGCAAGAAAAAACAAGGCCAGGCGAGAGGGTGCAACCATTCTCGTACCTTCCTAGCTGTTGCTCTCCACGACTGAAACCCTATCCAGGCATTCTTGTGTAGACGGTCAATCCGGTTAGCTATTGCAAAAAAGGCCCCATATTCACCGAGAATGTCACGGTAGTATGGGTTGTTAAGAAGTTGAAGACGAGATGGTCCATCAACATCATCCATCCTTGGTCTTCGACCTTTAGTGGACTGTTACAACAATTGGACATATTAAAGTCAGACTACAGAAAACAGGTGCAACTACATAGATTCACGAAATTTAAGGATCGCAGCACAGACATGCTCTTCCTTTTGCACCTTTGGTTCTTCACAGAAGGGCAATGATTATCATTAGTCAAAAGTTTCAGCAGAATTCCTTAGTAAGTGGCATAAAACAAACACACGATGCTTTAACTAACTCACCAATCCGATTCCACGGTAAAGAGAATTACGGTGCAAGAAAGGCCAGGTTCCTTCACCAAAGTAAGGTTCATATATACATAATGGTTGACCAGTCCTTTCGAGCTCTCTTTCATCCCTTTCATGCAAGTCATTCCTCATGCGGTCAGCCCTCTTGGCATTTCGATATACATCCTCCCAGTTCCCATGAGGTTGATCAGTTCTATCTTTCAACTACAACATATTTGAAAGAGTATGAAAAACTTCATTAAGTAACAATTTGAATAAATAGTGCCAAAATTTTCAACTACATTTGTGGACTATGGCTAGAATTACCTCTAGTTCCTCTCTTCTCCTTTTAGTATTCATACTATGCAGCTTTTTCTCTTCCTCCCAGATCTCATATGAAAATGAGTCATTTATAGCAATTAATGAACCCACCTTCTCTTTTTGAGAATGGTTCCATTGGTCCTCTAACTTTTTTAAATATTTGGAACTTCTGTCTTCAAATGTAGAATTTAGAATATCCTCAAACAGACTCCACCGCCATTCTTCTTTCAATTTTGGAGATATTTCCATAACAGCCTTAGGAGGAGCAACTTCTGATGGAAGCTTGAGAACATTTTCCAGTAGCAAGGCATAGCCTTCAATAGTTTCCCGAACCATTAAGTTTTTAACAGTTCCGCTCCCAATTGAAGCAATATTGTGCGCCAATGGTGACAATCTTCCTTTTGATATAACTTCCAATATGATCTGTGTTAAAACTCTAATATTCTCCTTAGGAAAAAGATATCCATTTACCCTGTCATCAACCTAATTGTTATTGCCAATGCAGTCAGTAGTTTGCCTAATGAACCTGAATATGCACCACAAGGAAAGAATCAAGGAAGCTTACATATTTTTTGATATTGGAGAGATCTGGTGCTATGATTGGTTTCCCAAGGGACATGGCTTTTATCAAAATTTCTGGAAATGATGGCTCCTCAAGGAACGAGCCATATATCACAAGGTCAGTCGCGCTAAGAATGCTGTCCACATCTCCATCAATAGCTACATGCTTCACCACACCACTTGGATATCTTAAATTAAGAGCAATTCTCTGAGGGGAAAAAAGGAGGACATGAGAAACAGAGTACCTAAAGAAGAAGCTTGAAAAGCATATCCACATAAAAATTTAACCACATAAAGATTTAAAGTGATTATGACCATACCTCAATGGCCATGCTGTAGTTGCCTGTTGAATAACTGCTTAAAACAATAATTTTTGGATGGGAATTTGAATTATTATCAAATGAAAAGTCAGCGAAGAGTGGTAATAAAGCCTCTAAAACAAGAGCATGCTCCAACCACAAGCCCCTGTACATAAATTGACTTCCAACAATTGCAATGAGAATTTCATCGGGCCTGTAACCCATACTTATTCGCTGATTATCTTTATATAATTTCATTGCATTCTCTCCTTTCCATGCTTCACCAGGAGAACCCGGAACAACATAAAAGTTTCCAGTATCAAATGCAGAATACATCATCTGCAGAAGGTACGGATTGAATCAAATGTCAGGATAAATCCAAAGTTAAAAACCACTCTAAACATGAGCATTAGTGAAAAACCAGTTAATACGTTATTTTCCAACAAATAGGAGCATTAACCCTTAGCTGCATGCATTTATCACACAGTTCACACCTTGTCAAGGACTAAATCAAACCTATATCCCTCTTACCGGAAGTGCGTAGTTTGGGAAGACGACAACAGTAGCACGGTTGAAAACTTTTTTCCAATCATTTACAAGTTCAATCTGCCCACTTGAAATGTATTGTCTAGAACGGACAGCGAGAGCCCCTTCATCAATGGTCCATATAAGAGGAAGAGTTTTGAAAGGCTCCTGCATAAAACTATGACAGGAAAACTGAATCATATTAATTAACTCAGACAGTAAAATATCTTAAACATACAAGACACCCTTATGTAAGACCAAGTTTAGCTTGCAGAGGAAATAGAATAACATATCCTACCTCGAAAAGACACCCTTGGCCTCGAGAGAGTTTACAAGTATGCCATCATAACTGCAGAACAACATATAATAATTAGATACCACAAGGATAGGAAAGGATGAATGAAGCAAACTAATCCAAAATAACTCAATCCAATTTCTTGATAGAATAATGAATGAAAATAACCAATAACACATCGTAATAAAAATACTCCACCAATTGCACATATTAAGATGGAGTAAGTTCAATTAATCATAGTCATACAGAATCATCAATCTTAAAGTGGGCTTATAAGAGATTACAAAGATACATACTTCAGCCAATCAACAGCAACCTCGTTGGGGACTTGAAGAATGGTAACTGGAACTCCGATGCTTTGCCAAACCTTGTGCACAGGACCATCTTCTACGGAGTAGACCTTCCAAGAAAGAAATTAAACCATGTGAAGCTAAGATGAATGTGTAACTTCATTTTCTAAGAAAATATCAGTCAAAGTCACTGCTATCCCTCTGAATATCCCCAGCAATATAAGCACTAACTGAGTAATCAACTGAAAAGACATGAAGAGTGTTCTTGACTCAACAACCAGAACCCAACTTCTAAACCGACAAAAGACTTGCAATGCAAATAATGAAGTGTCCGTAACTCAATGTCATTTACCTCAATTTCATAACCAATCTCTCTCAATGCAGTTGCAATGGTCACCATTAGCAATTGTTGTGGCTCAACCAATAGATCAGCAAACACCTTCAATTCAAGTATAAAGTTTGAGAATAAAAATATATATCACAGGAGGATGCGGAAAAGGAAAATCCAATAAGAAAAACTGACCCTTTAAAAATTATCCATTAAATTTAGATCAGAAAAGAGGAAGAAGAAAAGAAAAGAAGAATCTTTTGACTAACCAATGCAAGCTGAGGCTTTCTATATTGGAAACGGAGCTGACTCCTGTTGAAACCAGACGAAGAGTCCAATTTGAGTTGTCTATTTTCTCTCTGAAATTTCTCTAAAATCTTACATGGTTCCAATCTGATATCTTCACCAAAATCTAACCCCCCCATCTCCTTCAAGTACCTTAATTCTCCTAAAACCAAATCATTATCTTCCAAAAAGGAATCTTGAGATTTGTCCATCACTGAACCAGGTAAAAACATCTGGAAAAACACCACAAAGAAGAGGAAGACGACAACCGTGCAAATCCATTGGAGATAATCTAGCTTCTTGAAGAGGAAAAAACGAGAAAATCTCGATCTGGGTCGGCTCAAAAACGGATTTCTTTCGTTTCTACTACCAGCTCTCTTCAAGGAAATCCCATTTTCTAAAGAACCCATTTACATTCTCATCCAAAATTTACACTCAAAAATAACTTAGCTCAAATATAAAAGCCCCTCAAAAGAACACACTTTCGCACACCCAACCCACAAGCAGAGCAGAGACACGACTGAAAGTGGGGTGTTTAGTGTTTATTTATTACAGAAAGAGAGAAAGCTCGTGAGTTGTTTTAAAGTAAAGAGATATGGCTTCAATGGCATATTAGGTGGATTTGGATGGTCATTGAATTTGCCAAAGATGATGAATACAGAGAGTGACATACATAACAAACCAATTGGGAAAGGGATGTTTTTTTTTTTTTCTGTTCAGATTTTTACCAGAGAGAAAAGCAAGAGAGCGATAGATTTGTAGGAAAAAAAATAAGAAAAGAAGAGAAAAGAAAAAAAGAAAGAGTTAATATGAGAAGAAATCGGTGAAAGACAAGTAAGAATTTGGTTGCTCCGAGCTGTAAGTTCGGTCGAGAATCTATTATATCCCCATTATTTAGCTTACCCTGTCTTTAATTACCCCTTTTTTCTTAATTTCCTAAATATTTGATATTTCATATCTTTTGTTTATTCGATGGATAATTTATTAATTTTTGTCAAGCGTTTTCTTTTTAATTTCTTTCTTCAATTCTTTCTTATCGGAAATTCGGAATGATCGGTTACATATTTATTTTTTTATATTATTATTTTATTTTCCATATTATAATATATGCTCCATTTTTTTTTTGGGTAGAAAAAAAAATCATAGTCATTAACTTAAATATGCTCTTTTTTTTTTTTGCTACGAATAATATATGCTCTATAGAAAAATGCATTTATTTAATTAAGTTGAATACTCAAGCATGTTTTCACAAAAAAAAAAAAAGAACTCAAGCATGAGCTAAGTAAGTATTAAGACCATCTTGTTTTTTATAATTTTGGTGAGACTTTCTTTATTATTGGTAATGATATGGTACAGACAGATAAACAGAAAGTATAAGAATTGAATTTTTCAACAATTTTTTTAAAAAAAAAAATTGTCAAAGGATTTCCTTTTTTTTTTTTGGCCCCAAAAGTCAAAGGATTGAAGCCAGACTTTGTTCCTTTTTGCATTGAAAAATGAAATTTCAAAAAATATACTACATAGAATGTTCCTCCAAAAGTATAATATAATGGTGTTTGATAACTCAAATATCAAACATACACTACAGTATTGTAATGGACAAAGAATTCTGACTCAAGTAAAATTGTTTTAATGAACTTTCTTTTTAATGCCAGTTTTTAGTGAAAGTGAATCAGCAGAATTAGCAGAATTATCTGTACATATGATGCATATATCATGTAAATCTCAATAACAATTACTATAGATTTTTTATTCTCAACCAATTGAATTTTTTTGATACATATATTCAATTATCAGTTGGTGCTTTATTATGTAAAGTAATAGATAATAGATAAATAATTAGGGATTATAGATAGGTTATAGTTTTTTTTTTGATAAAATAGATAGGTTATAGTTAGATTACATTTTATATAGATAATATATATAGATTTAGCAGAATCAATAAAATTTGGTATTAGCTTATATTTTCAGCTATAATTTTTTGTTCAAGAATCAATTCTATTTGATAGAGTAACTTATTTATTTATTTTATTGGG
>AWUE01012667.1:0-50809 GCA_001974825.2 Corchorus olitorius
GGGGGGGGGGGATGGAACTAATTTCTTTTTTTTTTTGAGAAATGGAACTAATATTATTTAATTTATTTATTTATTATCGCTGAAAGTTATGACCGACACTTTTTATTCTTAACGTAATTAATATATATTGTTATGATATTTATCAACGAGGCGTTTGTAGTCCAACGGTTAGGATAATTGCCTTCCAAGCAATAGACCCGGGTTCGACTCCCGGCAAACGCAGACCTTTCTATTTTAATTTTCCAAGCCATTCACGTGTGATTATTTTTAATTTTAGCGACCAAATCACGTGTTTCTGATCAGTGATCCCAGATCTCGTTTTGGTAGGAATAAGGATTAAAAAATCAAACCTAAGTTATGAAGCAAAGCTATAGCAACTTTTTGATTCAGTCAATCGAAGACAGCTCACACTACACTAGTATCTAAACCGTGATTTCTTCTCCACCATTTTAGCATTGATTCCGAACCCAAGCTAGTAAACAGTTGCCATCAACGAAGAAATTATTGACTCGGTCTTTTGTTGCACTTCAGGCATTCGCAGTTGGCAAAGCTATCGAAAAATTGATTGTAACGGTCGAGAGTTGTAAGCAGAGATACATGTTTTCATTTATACAACAGAACAATTTGTATTTGCATAATGTCAAGGAAAAAAATTGTGAGAAAAAGAATGATTGATTCACTCAGGTCTGGTAAGAATGTTAGAATAGTAATTTCCGACAAAATATTTGGGCTTTTTTGCTCTGATTGAACCCAGTTTAAATGTAAAATGTTGCTGGAGAGATCAGCATTGTTAGCTGCAAACATCCGTGTGCCTCTGAACCGTCAGTTGCTAATGATTCATGTTCATCTGAGAGCATGGAAGCAGATGATATGGAAGGAAGATGATCATAAAGTATGTTCCATCTCTTACAATGGTCACTCAGGTTGTAATTGTCTGATTTCTGCTGAAAGCAAAGCATAACGTCTTCCTGCTTTTTCATAATCTGCCGAGTGGGGACTCAAGGACATGGTCATCAACTAACCAAAGGCCATAGTCACGGAAGCGCTTGATCTTCTTCTCAAAACCCGTAATATAATTGTTATGAATTATAACGTGCTTTCCCTTGGTTTCCTGCACCCATGTCTGGTTCTTGAAGTATAGTCCACCCGTTGGGAATGCTGTCTGGGGAAGCAGATAGAGATCCACCTGCAGAAAGTATCATCCATGTATATGATTACCAGACAAATGTGAGAAGTCTCACTGCTGACATATTTAACATTTGATTGCATATATAACATCAAATTTATCAATATCAGACAGAGAGAGAGAGAAGGCTCTTAAGAAACACAAATCCACACCCCAGAGGCTACCCAAAATGAAGAACAACACATAGCAATAAACCAGAAATGAAGGTCAAACGTGCCTGATAGTTTCACAGCATATAAAAGGTAGGCCATAGGAAGCAATAGAAATTTCTAAAGAATCAATCGTCAATAGTAGCCATAGATGTGCCATGGCATTATAAAAACTTGATTTTCCTTGTTACAACAAGTAACCAGATAGCAATCTAAAAAACACGACTGAGAGTTCATCTTGAATATATAAACGATGCTAATCAAAGGGTGGTGCATCAATTGACATTGCTATTTAAAAGATGGCATGAAGAACTGGTAAGGCATATTGTCTGAAACTCTGAATTCCAAAGAGTTAGCCGCAAGACTTAGTAGCAAGTACCAAGGCAATTCATTGAATCATGTATATGGCACAGAAATTCCGCGTAAAATGAAAAACTAGAAGGAAACATAACAGAACTACTGAGTACTAAGCATACAATAAACCCCTAAAACGAAATGGCAAGAAAAGTGAATAAACATACCTGCCCTGCAGTTTTGTTTAGTGCCCAGTTAAAAGCAGGCTGGTCATTTGCTTTCTTCGCTTTGGACCATGGCTGAGCTTGAAGCTCTTCAATCCATTTCTTCATGACTAGTTTAGCTCCATCTGTAGGACGCATGAAAATCATGCAACTGCATATATAAGTACGGCCCTTTTTCCCCGGAGGTGGTAAATCATGGGAATGGTTTGGAGGTTTCACCTGAACAACCAAAGAGGAGAACTATGAAGCAATTTTATGAAAAGAACAGCATGGCAGCATAGCTTTTCCGGTTTATGGCAGCCTATAGTCCAGGGACAGGGTTCATGGGTGATCAATAGGTTAGTTACAGGATACATTATTCCATTTCTCTCGTTTCTTCATACTGCTACTCCCCAATTCTCAAAAATCGAAAATCAACACAAAATTACATATAGATGGCCTTGCATTTCATATGATCAAATTTAACTAGCATTCAGAGCTTAATCTCAGTGACAGTTGAATTGCTTAAATGAGCCAAAGTTTATTACTTTCTCATAATCTAGTAGAATTGCTTAACTTTAATTAATACCTCTGTTCTAAATCAGCTATGTTAAAGGCCAAACTGATAAGAAATTATGAAGACAAAGTTAGAATACATACCGCAGGCATATCATCAGTGAAGTAAACATCATGATTCCCTTCCAAATAAGGAAAAGGATCTCCCAACCACACCATATCAACATCATTATACATAACACTATATCCAAGCTCCAAAATTTGCAACAAATGCCGAGGCCTCCTAGAAGTAAAATTGAAGAATCCCTAGATGAAAGCACTCAATCAACATCAATTCATCAAAGTATAAGAGAATTAAAGACAAACAAACAGACAAGAACCAGATATGAGAAAACGGGTATTGAACCTGAGAGCCAAATTTATGAGCAGTTTGTAAATCAGGTGCGGGCGGGACCAGCACGGCATGGCCAGGCCACTTCTCATTAACCTTATAAAGAGTAGCGTAATCCTCAGCAATGACAAGGACTTTGTCTTGGTGCTTTTGCCTGGAAATACTAATCAACCAATTGTTAAGAAAAGGTAAATAAGGTTGGCTGACGGCACAGACGATTACTGTACCGTTCTTGGCGACGAAAGATGCGGCCTCGGTTAAAGAGTAGTCTCGCCATCTGGAAAGAGAAACTTTAGAAGTTGAGAAGATGGATTGGGGCATTCCTGACCAAGGTAAGAACACTCCGAGGATTACAACCAGAGAGAGGAGAGTAATCAGCCCAACTGGGCTGAAGATCGAAATGGGTCTTTGAGAGGATGATGAAGAACGTGGAGAGACTGGGTAGGCACTGGTGAATGGATTCTGGATGGGTCGTTGGTGCAAGAATGATGACATTTTTGCTGACAGTAACAGAGATCAGAAACAAGCGTGTTTCTTTAGCTTTCACTTATATTATACATGTAATGTAAGGAAAATAGTTCAATCAGAAATTGTAGGAGTGAGGAACTGAGAGTGGGTTTAAGGAAAAATGTTTCGAGATCGGATCTGTAACGATGATGGCAGCAGAAGGAACAATAACAGTGGATAGATTGTGGGTCGGGTTGTCGGTGTTTGGGCCGGAATTTTTTTTTTTCTTTTTCCTAAATATCCCTTTCAGTTTTCGGTGCTAAAATAAAATCTTTAGTCCCAAGTAAACAAATTTTAGTTGATTTGGCATTTTAATCGTTTCTACCGCTAGATTGTGCCTCAATTTATTGTTATTCGCATAAATATCATTGTCGGCAAAGAATTTGAGAAGAAATTATTATTGGCATAATTTCTGCCAAGATTAACATTAAATCCTTATCCAACTACTAATGACATGTGAATGAAAATGGTGGGTGCAAAGAAATTATGGTTCTTGAACACCAACTTGGGATTCCAATATCTATCCAGTTAACATGCATCAAACAAGTAAATCACAAGAAAAAAAATTGTGCTATAAGATAACTTGCAATGGATCAAATTACATATCATTGACTATGGCTTATGAAATAAGTGATTGATCAGAAAGGGAAAACTTATTCATCATCATTATCAGATATTTTATACACATTGCCCATTATTAAGAGAACCCAAATAAGAGAACTGGGAGGGGGGGAAGGGAAATTTTCTACTTGAGCAATTGATAAACTACTGATGAAGGAACTAACTACTACTAAACAACAAACAAGGGAGGTAATTACAGGCAACTCCATCCGCGTAAGGGAGAGATTTACATAGTGGCGTCATAGGCATTGTTCTGATATGGACATTCAGGCAACATATCCAGCCTTCAGCTTCGGTGCTTTCTGTTTCACAAAGAAAGCCGACAGCACACTTTTGCTCCGAACAGGTGCACGTATAATGTCAAGCTTTGGGTTCTCAAATGACCTGAATGCTGTCATAGGTTTGGAACCCTCCATCTCCTGTAAAAGCAAAACTTTTCCATAAACATACAATGCAACAAGTAGGGGAATATAGCCACTCAAGAGCAGTTTTGCACAAAAGAGAAGGTATATAATCTCTGAACTAAGATCAGCTTAAGCAATTGGAACGAAGATAAAGCACACACTCTAAGTATGCATGCTATTACAGATGCCTACATTTACTAAGGACACTCAAGATCTAAATCAAGTAAACCAACGGGGAATAAGAAGATGGTTCCTAGATAATCATTTGAATAGGAAATAAAAGTTTCTAAATTCCAAAACCAATGCACAATCTAAACACTTTCCAAAATCACAAATTAAAAGGAAAAGAGCAGAAATGCCTAACTTAACAAAAGATCAACTGCTATACTAAAAGAAATGATGGAATTGCTTCCAAGATGAATCCAACAAAACTTGTTCTAAGATCTAACGATAATGTCTGTGTTCATATTGTTTTGAACATTACCCTATGCGTGATACCCAAAGTTGGCACAAGTGCATTAGAAGCGGGAAAAGGTGCTGCTGAAGATTTTGCCTTGGTATTTTCTCCATTCTCTGCAAAAATTACAGTCAAAATACAAATCTTGTCATACAAAACCAACTATTCAGCTGACTCCTTTATTGTATAACAGCAACACTATGAGCCCCTGATCTAATACACATACCCAATAACTGGAAAACCTCAGAAGTGCCGCCAGAAGTCTTTGATATGTCATTGCTGCATGGTAAGCAAAGTCAATAACTTCTTGCTCTCAGCAGAAGAACTACACAGGAAGGAAAATATAAATATCCATCCAACACTAAACTGTAGGCTAAACTAACCTTGCCAAAGTTTGTGAAGTCCCTTTGACAGTAGACTTGGTTTCTGAGGCTAGGTGCCACGAAAGAGTTTTTGAGGCAGGAGTGCCTATATTTAACATGTTTAGCAAAGTACCATGAAATTGACCTTCCTACTACGAGAAAGCATATTGTAAATAATGCAGAAAACAACTAAAAAACACGCTTAGAAACCTTATACCTGAAGGCTGAAGACGAGTTTTAGCCTGGAAATAGTTTTGCCTAAGATCAGTCTGCACATGTGGACTAAAATGTACCTTCTTATTGACAGAATCTGGTTTATAGGAGACAAGAAGGAAAAGAAACAACCAACAGGAAAACAAAATGAAAAAGGATGGGAATGAGATAACTTTAGCAAGTTTCAACCCGCTAATCAAGCTTCAAGGAAAAAAAAGGTCTGCATCAACTGCTCTTACTTGGTAAAATATAATGCTTGTGATGTCTTGGGATAATTGCCAGCAATTGCTGTTGCCTCAGACCTTCTTTAGCCGTGTATGTTTGGCACATCAGAAGTTGCTAATATTAAAACAAATATAAGTCCACGCCCATATAAGCAAGATTCAATATACTTAAACCAGAGAAGTACAGAGACATTACTTGATTTAAGCAAGAAGCCTTTAGCTCCATGGTCGACACTTCCAATGTTTGCTGCTCAAGAAGATCAGTTAATTTGTAAGCTACAGTGCCAAGGTGATCAACAGCATTAACAAGAGCCCGCACAGCATAATCTTTCAGGTTGTCGAGTACCCTAATGGATCCCACAAAAAAGGAGTAACATTATGAGAAGAGAACGGATGCAAGTTGAAGTAGTCTAAACACAACCATTACATGATCGCGCAAGATTGATATAAGAAACATTGTGGAAGCAAGTCACTGCTGTCAATCATGCTGTGAAGTAACTCATGGCATTAATTGCGTGAAAATTAAAAGGCTATCACACAATAGTGAATAAAAAAAGAAACATTATATGTAGTGAAATATGTAGCCTTACATCTGTTTCTGCTCACTATGGAGGTATGACTTTTCACAATATTCTGCAGCTGAATATAGCTGAGGCCTTAAGTTCTTGAGCTCCTGCAGAAAGGCATAGGGATCAAATTATTAAAGAAATGCTAAATGAGCTCCTGCAGAAAGTTCGAACATCCATAGGCACAAATATTCGTAAA
The DNA here is from genome assembly GCA_001974825.2 of Corchorus olitorius. NCBI lineage: Eukaryota > Viridiplantae > Streptophyta > Magnoliopsida > Malvales > Malvaceae > Corchorus > Corchorus olitorius. The sequence goes on from AWUE01012667.1 coordinate 6,293, forward strand.
GATCAACTTCACAATCAACACAGAGCAAAAGTTAGCAAACCAAACAGGACCCTCAACTTTTGCAGATATTCACACATAAGTAAAGGACTAGAAATTACATATTGATGATGCATGCACTTTCCTATTTCTTCTAATCTAGTGTTCTTATATCAACATGCATAATCATCTCAAGAAAAGATTTTTCACTGCCTCATTCAATTCAATCCAATTCCTACTTGACTAACACTATGGCTCTAAACTCAAAAGTGGACTTGAACCCTTGTTCTTCAATGAACAATATAAGACTAAATAATCTATTGGGCGAATCTTATTTTCTGTCTGATTGAGAGATGAATCAAACTATATCTAACTTACCATATTTATTGGTTAAAATAACTCTACTTTCTGGTTTTGCAACATATCTAACTCTTGACTTAGTCCTAAATGCTAAGATTCTCCAATACTCCATTAACTTACCTTATAAAGATGCCAGAATAACAACAAAAATGAAGAGGCTAAAGTAACAAACAAATTTACTAAGCGAAAGAAAAGGCACTTAATTCAGTTCATCATCTCGCCCGCACATTTAGCGACGCGATGACTTTAAAGTCAATCATCAGTAACTTAAAAATAAAACATTTCGTTTTTCCTACAAATCAATCAAATCAAATTTAAAAAATTTAAATCAGATCTGATCTAAGAAGAATAGAAAGACGTAATCAAGAAAAGAACCTGCAAGGCTTTGACGAAGCTCTTGCTACGCTCCATGGAGACCTCGTCGAACGTCATGGCGGGATTATCAGGCCTGGGTAATTCCACTTCCATTGCGTCAGTTCCTCTTTATAAATCTCGACAATCAACTTCTCAAATCCCTAAATGCCCAAGAAAATTGATGATGTGTGGCAAGAATTAGAGTAATGGTGAGATTTGGGAGGGTGGGGTTAGGTTTTAGGTGGGATGGCTAAGCAAACTTGAGAGAGAAAGTGGGAAATAAATAAAAAATAAGAGTGAAGTAGAAGCAATTCCAGAAAATGAGAGATTTTGTTTTAGGATTTGAGGAGTTGATAGCGAAGAAAATTGACTTTACAAGTTTTTTTTTTTTTTTAACAACAAGCGTACTTTCTAAAGTGTCGCTTAACAGAAGTTCTATTTTTTCTATTTTAGAAGACAAAGTGTACTTATATATACTATATATTATTTTTAGTGGCTATGGAAATTACTTAAAAGTCATATATATATATATATATTATTATTATATATATATATTATTTTTAGTGGTTATGAAAATTACTTAAATGCCAAATTGAGGATTAATGTGGTGGCTCCTTTTGGTTTTTTTTGTCTTTTCTCACTTTTCGAGTGACTAAAAGGCCATCGATGAATAGCCTCCCTTACTTTTCCTGCTGCCCTTTTTTGTAATTTACTATTTTTATATTTATGATTAAGTGTGTTTTAATTACATATTAATTGTATGTGGATATTAGGATTTACCGGTTCAACTCCTATGCCGAAATTCCAAAGGACTGGTGCTATAAATGTATCTGCAATAATGGTTGATTCATGAATAAACTATTGACATTCCAATTCTGTTTTCCTTTCGTCTTCATTTCTATTTGGGTGGGTTTCTTCTTTACTAACATTTCTCTGAATTGATTTCACATGGTTGATTCATGTTTCTTAGATATGGGCATATGGTCGACATTATATACTAGAGTAATTATTTGATACGCGGTGCAAATTTTAGACTCCACAAGCAGGTTGTGGAGTTGACACATGTCCATTTTCTGAATTAATTAAATTTTAAATATTTCAATCTAGTTTCTAGGGGACACATGTCACCTTTCAAGACCTACTTGTATAGTTTGCTAAACTCCACTGACGGTGTATTATATATAAACCCTATATACTACAGTTTTCAAGGGCTAACGACTCCTGGATATTTCCATCATCTTTGTTGTAATGTAATCCTTAAACATTAGATGTGAAGCGTGTCACGTATGGGGAGTAAAATAACTTAAAAGAATAATTCTACCTGCCCCTCCATTTTGTTCCATACAATGCTTCCTTCAGACGTGTCCATCACACGTTAGGCCACATGTCTTCTCTTTTCTTTTTTTTTAATTTTTATTCTTTTTAGTTAGTTTTGTTCTAATTTCACTAAGTTTAGCCCCAAATTAAAATTTTATTGTTATTTTAAGGGTAAATTCCATAATTAATAATTTATTGTTATATGGTTTTAGAAATAAAATATATAACTAATTCACTAAATTTAGGCCCAATTTGGTATAATTTGCTAAAGTTTAGGTTCAATTTGGTCCTATTTAAAGGTTTAGGCTCAAATTGAGCAAGTTTGGAAAGGTTTAGACCCAATTTGGATATTAATCCGCCCCTTAGCCTTGTAGCTTTATCGATAAGAAAAATTGGGCCACAAAGCCCACGACTGCTTACCCCAAGTTCACGTCCCAAATCCTCTAGTTCTCCTTCCTTCCCAAAATTCCCAACTTTGAACCTCCAGTAACACCACCCTAAATAGAAGCTCCGATCAAAGCAATAATAGCATTAGCCAATAGGACGTTGGACTAGCGGTATTTCTTGCTAGGCATCTCCACTGTTTCTTATGAGCCCGATTAATGAATCTAATAAGGGTTGGGGAGTAACCGAAGTGGTAACAACATTTCTAGATTGGGACGTCTTCAAAAGAAGATTAGCAAAATGGGATACTAGATTTGTTAAAAGTGCTACAAACTGAGCTGTTGAGGACTTACTCGAAGAGAATTAAAAGGTTTGAAGCTACAATTACTCACACTAAACTTGAGCTGTACAATATTATACAACGATATTGATACATCACATTCCATTCTATTGCAGCCTTATGAGACATAGGCCAAATGAGAACCAAAGTTTGCTCTGTGATCTATAGCGTCACACGTTGAGAGTTACTCAATATTTACTTAACCACCACATAAACTATATACCAAAATCTGAAAAGACCCTATGGATACTATCAACTATTTTATATCAGAAGCGGATGATGATGAAATCTCAAAGTAGGTTGGTCTTGGGGTTGAAGGGCAACCAATAGATCGGATCATATCCTCCACTGCAAGCACATTAAATTTTGGGGGCGAATTCAGAGCGATATTGTCAACACGATGCTCAAAAATTTTACCTTCCTTGTCAAGTTTGTATTCAGAAGTGCCATCGAATCGACCACGGCTCTCCCATGGGACTCGTGGAATGCCATGGACAGTCCAGCGAACCATTATGACATTCTCCGCTGGCTGCCATACACCAACAATTTCAAGCCAAAGAGCCTTGAAAAATATCCTCCCGTGGAATCGCAGTGCCCAGAAGATTGACTTATAATTGTCGATACCAACAAAAGTATTGAGAGGATCTTTAAATACAACATCATCCCTAAACAGAGGAGTATTAATTTGTTAATTATGTTGGTAATGATGAATATGGGCAAAACATAAAACCTAAAGGTAAATAATCTAATAGTAAATGAAATAAACCTAATAAGCTCACAGAGGTCTCACTCTCACTCACATGCAAATGCTATAATTTCAGCCAAGTTAGTTTGCACAGGCAAATGCAGCAATGTCATTGCACTATAAAATATAATTCAAACAGGGATAATTTTGCAGATCAGAAACATATATAAATATAATCAAGCAAAACATGAACATAAATGACAAAGCTTGCCTTGCCTTGCAACAAACTTTAGCTAAGAGCCACAATTGTCACAATTGCAGATACATACTCATCAATCAGACCAAAACCAACACTCAGAAAATCAAATTACAAGCGACCCCATCAAAGGCACAAGCTTAAAAGGCTTCTAATATAGCTATGCACGAATTTCTATTTTTTCCTATGATCATCTGAACCCAAAAACCAACAGTAATAATCACTTCCTTCATCAAAGAAAAGTAAGGGAAACAGATATACATCTTGGCCAACTATTTTACTGAATCAGTGCAAAAATTTCAACAATTTGTAACTATAATACCCAATTATCTACTCCAGGCTTCATTTCAAAGCAATCAAATAGCAAATTTGAAGGTAAAAGTAAGGAGGAAATAAGAGAGAATGCGATCGGAACCTGTAAATATCAAAACTGAGCTCCCTGTAAAAGAGGTCTGGGAACTCCTCTCTCAAAGTCCGAATTGCGTAACCCATATTGACGTAGTAATTCTGCTTCTCCTCTTCCTCTTTGCTCGGCTTTGATCCTCGCTTCACTGGAGCTGAAAATTGTCCATACAATCCCAAGCTTTGATTCAAAACTGGAAACCTAACGCCAAAATCTTTGAGACCAAGCGTAACGTTAGCCTTTGAACAAATTTTCTCGCCATCATTCTTTAGAAGTGTGATCCTATTTAGGATTTTAGGACTAGAATTAGGGTTACAGAAAATTTTTGCAGAGACGCTTGAAATTTCAGGTGAAGATAAGAGAAATGCCATCTGATCGATGGAAATTTAATAGTTGACAAGGTGAATTAGAAAGGATGGGTATGAAATTCCATTTCCAGAAACTTTCAGGATAATTTGCTTGGCAGTTGGCTAGCGAGCGAATATGCGGAAAAGGAAAACGAAATAGTTTTGGATAATGAGATATTTTAATTTGGAAATAATTTAGTCCAATCGATAATTAACCAAATCAGAATATGGTTTTAGGACATGGACCATGGTGGGCCAGCCCAATCAATTTATTGATAACGTTATCCCTAGAGGCAATAGTTTGGTAAACTGGTCAACAGACCCAAAATTACAAATTTCATTAATAGTTAATTAAAACCTTGGGTCGAGTTGATGAATAATTATTGGGCTCATTTTGGGCCTTTTAAATGCTTTACATTCTTATGGACCCTTACTCCAAAGTTAGGCCCAAAATAAGGGTAATGGAAAAAAAAAAGGGCATTAACAAGTATTTTTTTTTACTCCCTAATTCTTAACAGTTAAGTTTAGGATTAACAAATCATGAAAACAAATTCTAAAAAAATACTTAAAAAGGGAAAACAATTATAGAGAACAAAACGTAGAACTAAAAATATCTTAGTAGTAGTATATGAAAATATCAAAATAGTGCTCATAAAAGATGAATCTGATCTTTGTGCTAAGAAGTACAGATTGTTCATCCTAATCCCCGCAACAAATAAAAGAGATTGAAAACAAAATCAAAACAGATTGAATTAGATACCCCGAGATAAATTAATAAGGCCGGGGGGCCGGGCCAAGAACGAACACAAATAAAAATCCTCAGCCATGAGTATTAACAGCTTCCCACAACAAATTCTTTGGAACAGGGTTGGTCAAATCCCGAGCTTGCAAGGCAGCAGTTCTCAGAGTCCGAATAGTTGATTTATTCGCTTCAAAGAAAGACAGACTCCGATAAGGCAAATTGTGCTTCTTGCAAAGATCCTTCACAATTGGAGAAACCTTCCTCAATTGAGTCCTGGGCAACCTGGGGAATAAATGGTGTTCCAGCTGGAATTGCAAACCTCCGAAGAACCAATCCATGTAGGAAGAACATGAAATGTCTAAAGTACCACTTGTCTGCTTCTGGAACCAGTCATTTGCCTCTGGAAGTCCGACATATACATCGGCCGAGAAATGGTTCAAACAGAATTGAATGTGTTGGACTGATGTAACAGTGAAGCTGGCAGCGACAAACATGAATCTCTCGGACCAATTTGGAAGACATGAAACCAAGAGAGGGAACCAAGTCCAGAACACAAGGATCCCCATTATGTTCAAAGCTCTATCTGCGACTTGTCGCTTTGAAAACAATAGCAAGAATGTTTGAACATAAAGGTTGATTCTTGCCACAATCATAACAGGGTAAAATGTCCAATGTTGGTAACTAATCAAAAACCTTGCCAAAGGATCAAACTTTAATGTCCTACCATAAAAGTAAGATGTAATTGAATTGAATAAACGGGAAGAGACCGCAAAGACCGGAATGTGTTGCAGATCAGGATCATAATCCAGGCTGTTGCAAGCAATGTGGTGGGCATTGTGGGTCCATTTCCACCAGGCGATTGAAATTCCGGTTAAACAATTGCCGGAAAGAAGTTGAGCCAGTTTGTTGTAACCGCGGCTAGACATTACCTGGTAATGACCAGAATCATGGCCAACATAAGCGCTTTGAATCCAAAGCATACCCAACAACATAGCTGAACCCAGATGAGCCCAAACGCTGTCGCATCTCAAAACACCATAAAGAACAAGGAGAAACATGAGAGCAACAGATGCTAATGAACAAAAGGCGACATGTCCTTTCTTTTCAAACATACCATTTTTGGCAAACTCAGAGTAAAGCTTTCTGTAATCCTTGGAAACATCGGAGACCTTAAAATCCTTGAGGTAATAACCGGTGAAAAACTTGTCGAGATATTGCCAAGCGGTTCCGGGGTGGTAGGCAATAAACGCATCGGTAACATCTTGGCCAGCCATATTCAACAGTGGGATTTCACCGCCGGGATGCTCTTTCCCCCAACCTGACACATTGTAAACTTTCCCCTGGATTGAGATCCACAAATCGCCTGGCTTGTTGTGCTCTTTCAGTTCTTCAGCAGTAATGTATTTTCTCTCACCCTCCATTGCGCCCAGAAACCAAAAAGAAAAACTCTCGTTGTTTTTATCTCCTAAATAGAAAAAAAGACAAAATCGAGAATAAAAACAGGACAAAAACAGAGAGGGGAAGGGAGATGGTTGAAAAACACCAGAGAAACAAATCAAACCAGGAAACCTCGATTGATCTTGTTGTTCTTCAAAATGGGGTTGGATTGTTCAACAAGAACACCCGTTAACAGGGATCCTGATTTGATTTGATAATGATCCGAAAAAACACCACCCCCTTTTATCTCTCCTCCTTCTCTCTGGATGTTTATCTTTATGTATGTCCTGTCCTGCGGGGAACCCTTGGTTATTCTGGTTTTTTGCAACAAACACTAAAACAAGGTTATTCTGCTATACTATTTTTACAGCGCACTAAAAAGAGAATATATAAGAGATATAGCTTGAGTTTGACAGCGAATCCCACGCGGTTAAACCATAGCCATTAAGTAGTTTGCGTAAACAGAAATTGAATCCCAAGTCATTCATACTTTTAACCAACTTGAGATATTACTTAAGATAGAAGTGTTGTGTTTTACGGTGGAGACAAGTTTGTGGGGCATCTGTCAGGTGAATATGGCTTTGATGTGGTAGGGTACATTGGATTTAAAGTAGAACGCGTTGCAGGATAGTAATTTAGCTGGCATAGTTATAACGCTGTCAAGATATTTTGGGGAACGGTGATATGCGGCTTTTGCCCTTTTGAGCTCGCATGTGGGTTTATGGTCCATTCGAATACTGCCCTGCTGTTAACCATTTGACAGACCATTTTTCTCATTTTCTTTTCTTCTTTTTTTTTTAAATATATAAGTATATTCGAATCTGAAATATAAAGTTTTGAAAAGTCACGCTTTTATTTATAATAAAAATTGTACTAAATTTTACTGTGAATTTCATGTGTTTATTAGTATTACTTTTTGGGGAATGATTTGAGTAAATATCTTACTATATATATTATATTATTATTCTTTTAATAATTAATGTGACAATCTTTGGTTTTGGTATGTTAATGAATGTTATTGTCAAGAATTTCTATATCGAATAAAAGTCTTTGGCAGTTAGATTTTACTTAATGCGTGGTGACTGGTGATGATGGCTTCCAAATTTGTTCCACCAGATATTGATATAAGGGAATAAATTCCTAAAATTTTTTTCTTGGGGAATTAAAGACTATTATTATTATATAATATAAAAATAAAATTCCAAAGACAATGACTACTAGATCATTTCCGTAAATATTTTAAAGAAAAATAAGGAAACTAAATCTGGTTAGATTAATGAAAAGCAATATTACAATTGACTAAAAACAGAAAAATAAATGAATAAAGTTGGACCTATAAAATTATTGATTTCCTACCATGTATGGAAAACACATAATGTAAATATAATAAATAAGATGAACAAATATGTCTCATTTTTCCTTAACAGGCAATGTGATATCCAACCCTCCAATTCCATCATCGATTTCTTCCTAAACCATTCAAGATTTGCGTTCCTATTTACTATAATTACTATAATTATAAGGAAAGAAAAGTGGGATATACTTTAGATTTACGAAAATTCTAAATCGAAGAAAAGGAAAATAGTGTGGGGACCGAGATTTGCGGTTTTTGGAAAAAGATTTTTTTTTTTTATTTGGGACTGAGAAATAAGGCACGTTGAAAAGTGATTGGAGCAGCTCAAATTTCTGTTAATTGGAGGAGAGAAGTTTAATTTATTTAATGATTTAGATTTCGCAAGGTTTCTGTCAACCACTAATTACCTTGTTTGGAATTTACTATAGATAGCTGGTGTTTAATTTGGATTAAGTTTAACTTGGAAGAAAATCAAAGCTAAATATGGGGAAAGTAATATAAAACAAAAGAGAAACGAACACCCTAGAAATTGTTAGGTGGATCGGATCCACACGTCATTTGCGGTCTTGACTAATAAGATTTTGACAAGTAAGATCTTTTTCTATAATTTATAAAATCCTAGCCAATTAATGTCCTATAGGCTAAATTTGGTGTTAAATTTGTACCTAAATTTTATAAAAAAAATCTTACTTGTCAATATCTTATTAGTCGAAACCATGGACATAGTGAACCCGATCTACCTAGTAATTTCTCATTTCTTCAAATCTGGAAATTACTTTCCTAAGTTACAATTTTTTCCCTCGGGCGAAAAGAGTTAAAAGAGAACGTGAGGACCTTACATTTAATTAAATTATATAAATTAAAATAATGTGATCCTCGTCAGCTTCGCGTCATACCAAATTACCAATATTTTTTGGTTAAATGACAACAGTGCAATATTCAAAGCCTCCCTTTCACCGTCCCCAGCCTATTTAAAGCTTGAGCTTTCATAAACAGAAGATTAATTAAGATGATGATTAATTAGTACTAGTATTTTCCTAACAAAATTCTTACTTAGGCAATGACTAGGTTTTGAATTATGGATTTCATTTTCTCATTTTTGAGATCTATATTTTCTTTTCTTTTCTTTTCTTTTACTTCTGTAAATATTTATGGCAGATACTGTCTTTTGAGTACCAATGAATAATTTTCATCTTCTAAGCAAAGTTAGACACTATCATATGTAGTGAATAGTATAATTATTATGCACAGCTTAATTTGTCTTTAGGGAAAAGGAAAAGTTGTACGGCAAAATGCTGAAAACTTTAATTATGGGTAGACTGAGAAAAATTGTACAATATGTTGGTCGGCAAAGTGCTGTGTCATTACAGGAAAAAAATAAAAGCAAAGTAGCAAACCCAACCTTATAGTAACATAACATTGAACAAAGCTTTGTTATTATTATAATTACTATATATATCATGAAAAAAAAAGAAAAAAAAAAAGAAATCTTAGTTAGTTTTCCCTTCACTCTTTCTATTGGTGGAGAGAATTTCATAGTAATTGACTCAAATATTTGGTAGGTAAAGTTTCTTAATGTTGACTATATATGTCGAACCTTGAGATAAAATATCTTTGAACCATTAATACTAGCTATGTCCTTGCCACTGGTTTTCAAATTTCTCTTTTTCCATCTAACATCATGGAAAGTGCCATCCCACATGCAAAGACTTCTGTTTATTATTATTATATTAGTAATTACAATAAAGAAAGTGCCTTTTTCTGTTTTTTTTTCTTTTTTTGCTTGCTTGCATTTCTGACCAATTTCGATGTTTTGGTGAAATCATATTTTATATAAGTTATAATTTCAAATATTTGACACCAACATTTATAAAACACAAGCCCATCATATACATAAAATATGAGTACAGAATAAAGTTGCATGGCTGTTACAAGATTTCATATATGTAAATTAACGCATGGCAGCCAAAGTTCATATATACACCGAAATCAAACATCACTTTTAATGGAAGAGCTATATTTAGTTTGGTCATCATAGTACTTGGACCACAGCATCACACCTCCATATTTGGTAGAATCTTTGATTGCGGGAAGGACTTGGGAAGTGAGATCAGACACAGGAATGAAGCCACTTCCAGCTGCAGCCGGGGCAGCAGGAAGTCCCAAGAAAATTTTGGTTGCCGGAATATCAGTAGTCCATTGTTTCCATGCATCTTCTAAATTAGCAAGATCTCCCGATGTGTATTGGCATGGTGGGTTGTTATAGAATTGAACCCAAACATAGTCAAATAGACCCGTTTTCAAGGCATCCCCGACCCAAGCATCAGGGAAAGGGCATTGAGGGGCTGCAGTCAAGTACACTTTCTTACCGCGTTTACTGTATCCTGATAGGTACTTTGCAAGGTCATCCCAATGTTGGTTTGTTCCTCCTTCGATGTCAAAATCAATGCCATCCAAAACGGCGTCGCCTAGGGGACGGGAAGAGGATTTCCCCCCTAAGAAGTTGTTCCAAAGATAAGTAGCAACTTGCCTAGCATCTTGTGTAGAGCTAAGGTAGTAGCTTCCTGCTCCTCCTCCAATTGAGAGCATTACCTTAATTCCTTTCGCTTGGCAAGATTTGATGTCGGAACTTAAACCGGTGCACCCATTAACGGAGGGATCACAATGACCGGCAAGGTTGATTGTGGGTGTTTGACCATTGCCAAATGTTGCAAGAAAAGCTAAGTTTACAAAGTCATAGTTACCTGTGGCACAAGTTTCCGCCAAGGTGCCCTCATTTCCGTTTTGACCCCAGTAAATAGCAATTCCACCAGCATCAACACTAACAATGAGAACAAGAACAATGGAGCAGAAAAAAGCTAGAAAGCTTGCTGGCTTTAATGCCATCTTACTAAAATTGTGGTCTTAATTAGTCCCCAAATGTTTCTCTTTGATGCTTGAAATGTTTGTAAACTTATCCTATATATAGGAAATGAAATTCAACCTTCTTCGATAATGGCTATGTTATATGTTGTTGTAGATGATTGAATCAGTTCGTCCCCATTAAATCAACTTCAAATGGTTGTGAATTAACGTAAACGGCTTCTTCAAAAATACTAAAAGTTAATTTCTTTACGTTCTTACACGTCTGATCATACACGATAGATGAACAATCTTTCAGCAATATTGCTACTGTTTTGGTGCCTTACTATTTGTCTCATTTCATTGATTTGCTTGTAAATGGTGACCATCAATTGTGACTCACGTTTTGAAACACGACAAATGGTAGAAGCATGGAAGATTACATTGTCTTGTTGGTTACATTGTCCTCATTAAAATCCTATATATATTTGTCTTAACTCTTAAGCTTATGATTAAAGCTAGTTTAAATGTGTAATGCAAAAAGGTTAAAGGCGCAGGAACAGTTTTGCTTGACTTTTAAAATGGCTCTGTAATTTCAATTAACGACTTTGGCTCCGCAAATGAAAATCTTTCAGGCCGTATGAGTTAAAAATAGAAAGTTAGATTTCACATTAGCAAGCAAAATGAACTAACTTAGGAAATTTCCGCTTAGAAGTTTCTCATAGAAATGGACAAAACCATTTTCTATTTTGTTGACTGTTATAAAGTTAAAAACATTTAGAGCTGAAATAGGAGTCCTGAGCGGATGCCATTCCCGTCCCGTTGGTTCATTTAATTTAATTGTGGCCAGGAGACCTTTGCCCTGTTTTTCAGTCCCCTGTTTTTCTTGGGACAACTTGATTCCCCTGCTTTGAAATTTGAAACCAATTCCGACTTCCGAGTAACTTGCATTAGATTTGGGCTGCAATGGTTTTTAAGAAGTAACCATGTGGGCCCTTGACTGTTTTTTTGACATCACAAAAAGCCCAAAGGCTATAGACAAACTAAACTGAGTCCAAGTCATTCGATGACGACTCGTAAGCATAACTCGTCTGATTGAGTTAACGAAAGAACTGGAAAAGTTGGCTTCAAATTCTCCAAAAATAAAACAGAAGTAAGATGAATGAATCCTTTTCTCCTTCATGTCCCAATATAACCATATGCCAATGTTATTGAAAAAGCTTATGGCATACTCTGATCACAAAGTTCATTAATGGCATTAGACTTTATAAAGAAACCCAAAATGCTAAGATTGTGGCTCGAGGAAGAAAAGTTTGATCAAAGGCAAATTTAGATTAAGATAGGCTCAATAATGGAAAATACATTCACAAATAGTAGAAGATACATATTTAACATAAGTAGAGATAGATACACATACACATATATAAAATGAGAGTGATTATTACATAGAATTCTTAGACATGGCTCTTGATGGAATTGCTATACCCACTTTGATCATCATAATACTTGGACCACAGCATAACACCGCCATACTTGGAAGAATCCTTTATGGATGGGAGAACCTGAGACGTCAGATCATTAACAGGAATGAAACCGCTTCCGGCAGCATCAGGAGCTGCAGGAAGTCCGAGGAAAATCTTGTCGGCCGGAATATCTGAAGTCCATTGTTTCCATGCATCTTCAAGGTTGGCAACGTCACCAGATGTGTATTGGCAAGGAGGGTTGTTATAAAATTGGACCCAAACATAATCAAAGAGACCTGTCTTAAGAGCATTTCCGACCCAAGCATCAGGAAATGGGCATTGAGGAGCGGCGGTTAAGTAAACTTTCTTCCCTTTCTTGCTATAACCCGAAAGGTACTTTGCAAGGTCGTCCCAATGTTCGCCGGTGCCTCCCTCGATATCAAAGTCGATTCCGTCGAGAACCGCCGGTCCGAGTGGTCGAGATGAGGAAGTTCCGCCTAAGAAGTTGTTCCAAAGATAGGTTGCTACTTGTCTTGCGTCGTCGGAGGAAGCAAGGGAATAGCTACCGGCTCCTCCACCCAAAGAAAGAATCACTTTTACCCCTTTTTCTTGACATGATTTAATGTCGGAGCTTAACCCAGTGCAGCCATTGCTGTAAGGATCACAATGGCCGGCGAGGTTTATCATTGGAGTTTGACCATTTCCAAATGTAGCCAGAAAAGCTATATTCACGTATTCATAGTTGCCTGTGGCGCAAGTCTCAGCTAGGGTGCCCTCGTTACCGTTCTGACCCCAGTAAATGGCAATTCCACCAGCATTCGAGCCAGTTGCTAGCATCAAAAATATCAAGCAGAAGAATGAGATTGATGTTTTCAGTTTGAATGCCATTTTTTTCAAAGGCAGATCAGTTACTTTTTAATTACAAACTAGAGAGCTGGGCTGTTTTTGTTGTGCTGAATTATGGTGCGGGGGTTCCAAATTTATAGCAGAGAAACTCTGTTTCCAGTTTGACAATTGTTTTGAGCTTTTACGGTTGAAATCGTAGCTTAAAGGGTACTTCTTCGTCTCAATATTTTAATGACTATCACAACTTTCAAGCAAGATAGCAGTCAAATTAATGACAATTTCTAAAAGCAACTTTTTGAAAACTGTAAAATGTAAATTGAGGCTGAATGAAACTTCAAATATGATTATATGAATATGTATGTCAAATATAGTAGAACATCAATATAGATTTGATATGGAAATTTAAACAATCTGTCGCAAGCAGCTCATTAATTGGCATACATCAATGAATATATATATATAAAATAATCTTGATTTATATATTTTAGGGATATGGTTTATATTTTAGAGATGGGGCTTGAGGGATGAACTGTAACTAGTTTGATCATCAAAAAACTTGGACCACAGAGCAATTCCTCCGAACTTTGGATCATCAATAATGGAAGGAAGAACTTTTGAAGTGAGGTCATCCACAGGAACGAATCCAGTTCCTGCTGCTTCAGGAGATGCAGGTAACGCCAAAAAGATCTTTTCAACAGGAATATCTGATACCCATCGCTTCCATGCTTTTTCAAAACCCTTAACATTCCTAGAAGAAAACTCACAAGAAGGATTGTTATAAAACTGAACCCAAACATAATCGAAAAAACCTGTCTTAAGTGTATTTCCTAGAAATGCGTCAGGAAATGGGCATTGAGGAGCTGCAGATAACAACACTTTTTTGCTGCCTTGTTTAGCAAACCCTTTAAGAAACCTAGCAAGTTCATCATAGTGTTGATTTGTTCCAAGCTCAATGTCGAAATCGATTCCATCAAGAACAGCCGGTCCTAATGGACGACTCGATGAGCGTCCACCCAAGAAGTTGTTCCAAAGGAATGTTGCCACTTGCTTAGCATCATCAGTCGAAGCAAGGGAATATTTTCCTACACCTCCACCTAGGGAAAGCATAATTTTGATGCCTTTGGCTTGACATGACTTAATGTCAGAAGTTAAACCAGTGCAGCCATTAGTAGCTGCATCACAGTGACCAGTAAGGTCAAACAAGGGATTGCGACCATTGCCGAACTTATTCAGAAAGGCAATGATCACATAGTCGTAATTCCCTGAGGCACAAGTCTCTGCCAAGGTGGGTTCATTCCCATTCTGGCCCCAGTAGACAGCAATTTCACCAGCACAAATTGCTAGAATTAGCATCAGAAAATAAATGAAGAAAAGCGAGATTTTCGCTTGAAATGCCATTAATTATAATTCAAAGCCTGGTAATACTCTGTTTCTTTGCTTTAGTGCCAAGGTAAGTTACAGGAGAATGGCTTTTATAGAAGAATTGATATTCAGCAAAGAACATTTCAAGCCGAAAAGCATCATTTCATTTGAAAGGTTGCTGCCTGCCTCCATGGTGTCTGATTTGGTTGTCAATGGGTATAGATTAAGATTATTAGCTACAAATCAAACGGACCAAGTCTTAGAATTGTAGTGAAATTAATTCCTCAAGACATATAAAAGTGAGATTGGATAAAGCTTGACTTGTTCTGATTTTACATTATTTTTTCCTTTTCTGCGCTTGTAATTTGTCTTGTTTGATGAGTTTCATATGATTCAAGGTATGCCATTAGCGGACGAAGTCCAATATTATTCAAATCAAACCAGCATCTATATTAACTCAATGGCCAATGCTAGTGAAACCAAGCAAAACTTTAATTCTTTTTGGCTTGGTATTATATGTTGAGTGATGGTCCTATGGACTCGAGCCTGTGGGAGTTACCACGCACTCGAGGCTAAATCACACGTATGATCATATATTCATGTGAATTTTAAGTTTACCCATATAGTATTTTAAATGAATTTTAGTTTGGAATGTGAAATTTTTTAAAATTTTGTATTTATTGAGGTAGAGGTTCAACATAAAGTTTCGTATCAAATAAATTTTTCTTTTGTTCAATTAAGGACATTAAAAATTAAGATACAATTTGAACATAAAGTTTAACTCCAAATAAATTTTTTATTTATTTTATGTGTAGATATGGACTTCTAAACATGGGGTAAACTTAAAATTCACATGAATATATGATCATATGTGTGATTTAGCCTCGAGTGCATGGTAACTCCCACGGACTCGAGTCCATAGGACCATCACTCTTATATGTTCACAAATTTTCTAGCTAAATTTTACATCTTTCTATTCACATTTTCGATCTTAATTTTACATTTTATATTATTTTAAAAGTTTGTTAATTTCCACATTTCCATAATTCTTTTTGGGTATTTTTCTAGTCATTTTATAAATTTAAGTCGAGTTTGTAAAACAAAATCTCTCTAATCGTAAAAGTTTCATCATAACGGTGACGGTCACTTAAAAAAGAATCTCTTATCGTAAGAAACATTACTATATTATTATACCGTTTGCACATTGCTCCGTTAAAGAAAATAAATTAAAAAAAATTAGAAGGGAAAATCTAATCTCTGCCGAACGATGATCCGATGAAGGACGGTTCCATTCAAATACAACAACGGAAAGAAATTCCCGATCGGGATGGGAAAATAAAATAATACCAATGACAAATAATATCTGGGAAAAGCCCACTAAACGTCGTAGTCTAATGGCGTCAGACCGTTGCTGTTGGCGGGAGTTGCCCCTGCAGCTGTAAGAATGGCCACCTTCTCTGTTTTCCACTGCAATGAAAAGCACAGTAAGGACCAATTTTTATTTTTTCGATTTATTATATATTTTTCTGTTATTGGAGTAATTCCAAATTAGTCTATGTAGCAGATTATACTTTCAATTTTAAATATATTTCATCAAATTTATTTCAGATTTGGTTGGGCTATGATATGATGATTGTCGAAAGATAGAACTTGAGAAAACCCTATCTTTTGAACTCTAGGTTAATACTTTAAACTGTTAGTATATTTTAAATGTATTCATTCCTCCATGTCTGGCAAAGTCTAGATTTTTTTCTGTTAGCAAGATCTTATTTTTTATAAGTGGTGAACCAGAAATCAGCTGCTCATAGAATTTGTTGTCTTTCATTTGATTTTTTTCTTTTTTTAATACTTTTGTTTTTGTCTTTTCTTTTTGCGCATCTTCATATTATCTGTCTCATTTGAAATCATTGAATAGTGTCAAAGCAATGCTCCCTTCTTGTTTGGTTTATTGATCTGTCCTGCATATCTTGTTTTGGAGCAATGTGTTTTTAGGCCTTAAAGTTTGAGCAGGTTGGTTTTCCAAATCAAGCTATTGCCGGTTTTCATTTAAAATACAGACAAAATTAGGCCAATTAAACTCTATATCAAGTCTCATTGTGAATTTCTTGTTTGAGTCTGAAGTAGAAAATTGTCTCTCCTTAAATAGACTGACCATTTATTAGAAGATGTAGAGTTCATCAACCATCTTCAGGAATCATTGTTCTTATCGTTTTTGCCTGACTAATCATGCTATCAAAATGTTCAGAAAAGCTACCATTCACCTGAAGATCAACTTTATAATGATACTTTTGGTAGGTATGCCATTGTAGTCTCTCTTTCCTAGAGATCCATCTGTACATGTTTACTGCTTCAGCACATCATCTGTGCTCCATGTGTGTTTGAAGTAATAAATCTAATAATTGAGGTGGTGATTCTAGGATTTTGGACTTTTTAACATTACAACCTCATTCCCCTTCTAACTATGGCCAATATTTAGTGGGGTTTGGAAATGTTGGCCTAACATTTTACACACATTCACACATAAATTGCATCTGGACAGTTTCTACAGCCTTCAGTGTTGAGAGGGAAGGAGGGGACCGTTGACCTTCATGTTAGTCACATTATGATTATTCAAATTATGTAGCAGATGACATTTCGGCATCCATTTCTAATCCGACCAGCTAGGGGTTCCATTTCTTTCATAGCAGACATGATTGTACTATGAAAACATCAACCATCTGTATTAGGACATCTGTGCCTGATTTTATTCATTGTTTTGTTTGTTTTATAGCTGTGTTCAAGAATTTCAATGTTTCTTTCCATTTCATGTTCCTGAAGTTACTCAAAATAAAAAGATGACCGTAGACATTGAGTTGCTGCTGGCAACTGGTATTTTCTTATTTCAGTCTTTTCATTCTAAGTTACAAGGATTCTTTTTTGCTTTATTGTGTTTGGTACTGAACTTTCTACGTTTAGAAAAATGAACTTTAAAAAAAGCGATCATTTTATCTCCTCAGCAAAAACTGAAAGCAACTGAAGCAATTGCCTGATGGGGTTTTCTTGTCGGTAATCGAACAGATCAATTTGTAATGACAGATATGCTCTATATGAGAAAACAAAATTAAGCATAGAACCTACTGTCGATCTGGTCCCCAGATTATATTGGCCCATCTGTCTCCTGCTTGACTTTGATAGAATAGACAATGTATGCCCTTGTGGTCACCATGGTCTTGTGGTCACTGTAAAGTGTAAACAACCAATTATGTCATCTTGCCCCTTTAAGAGTTTATAAGTTTTTAATCCTTCATTATTCACGCACATTACTAGTTGCTAATGGAAACCTCACAACCTCTAGCCATTGAGAGTTTTTCCTATAGTTGGTTATCTGACCATAAATCTTCCTTAGATGGCCTTGATGAGCCCCCTAGAGCATCTACTGACAGATACTATGGAGGTCCCTCAGATGGATTGGACTATGAGCTGGGGACAGACCAGAACTTTAATTTTGATGCTATTGCTCCAACCCCTGCAGCTTTTATTCATGCTGATGAGCTTTTCACCAACGGGTTCATTAGACCCATTTATATTGATCTTTCAAGGAGAGAGTCCTGTGATACCTTAGTTTCCAACCAAACCCCACCTAGTTCATCCTTTTCTTCAAGAACTGAAATTCCAATGGTGAGGCTTCCTTGCAGGTTTCTTAGAAGGTGGAGAAAATCGACACAGAAAATCTTGAGAAACCTTTTTGGGCATCTCAGACCTTCCTGCCGTAAGGTAGGGTGTTTGAGAAAAAGTATCAGGGTCGATGATATTGACAGGAGAACATGGAGAGCTAAGAGCTGGAATAGCTCACCCCAAGCATCTCCTCAGCAGAGTACAGCTCGTTCAATGGGCGATTCATGTCATCTTGAGAACTCAATTTATGAGGCTGTTCTCCACTGTAAAAGATCGATAGGTATTTTCAAGGTTTCTTTATCTGAACATATATAACTACTAAACCTAAATCCTCACAAGTTCTTATGAGTTTTTCTTCTTTCGATTTCAGAAAAATAATTCATGCTCAGATGAGGAAGGATAACAGGTGAAGAAACAATATAACTTCTAGCTGATCAAGCATCAACTTGTTATCTGTCTCATTTCTCTGCCTTCTTTCCTCTTAGCTGTTAATACATATCTGTCTTTTAAAGACAGGAAAAGGTTTTTAAACTAATGTACATGTTGATATGTCTCCTCATTTTGTAAGGATTAAACTAATATCAGAAAGTATATGTCTTTTGTCATCTTGCAATGTTCAGAATTTTTAATTCTGCATCTTTTTCTCTCCTTCTTCCATTCTTCTCAGTAAGAATGTAAATGAAAACTCTTAGCTGGAACTTTGGCAATACACTGTTTACAAGGTTACATCCATGGAGTCACAAAACTTACAGGAGTTAACCGCAACCGTGAGGAACCTGATTGTTTATATTTCACGGATGTCCTGTATATGCTTTAGAACCATGACATGAGGATTGAAGGGAGTCTTTTTCCTTTCGTTTTGGTGTAGAAATAATGCAAAGTCTTCTGTTTTTGTTCTTTAGCTGTGTCATTTTTGTGATCAAAGTCTCTTCTTACGGATTGCATGATAGAATGTCTGGTAAATTATAGCCATTTCCAAACCTTTGCAAATGACTTACTGTCTTCAGATAAGTAGAATCAAGGATAAAGGCAAATTTGCCCCTTTTGACAACTTCAAAGTAAAAAGAAAACACATTTTTGTTTGTGCCTTCTCTTTTCATCTTCTTCTATTTAGGGACATGGAGAAGGGAAATTTTGCATTTGTCTCACTAAGTTTTGGCTTGATATAGGCATATTGAGGGGACCATAATATTCCAATGGTTACCTTTACCCGATAGTAGAGAAGTCTCCAAATAATAAAGATGGCACAAAACAGAAGTTAAAATGTCTCATTTTTCCATAACCCCATAACTCATCAAAGATGCCTCAAATTATCTTGGAAATAACGAGTTTTTGCCTTTCTCAATTCATGCTTGATTTTGCCTTTCTTAATTCATGCTTGGTTATGCAAATAATTGCTTAAATCCTCACGCAATTATTGATACAAAAGAGAGGAATTTGAGGGACTGTTGCTTGCCGAAACAAGCTAGACAGGGAGGGGGCATGGACAAGCAATGTTAGGAGAAAATTCCATAGGCAATGCTATCAGTTATCGCACCATTCTGCTTCTCGTATTCTTCTTTTTGTTCTCTTCTTAGAGCTTTCTCCATGTCTTGTAAGAAGCACCACAAAATGACTGTCACCACCTTACCGCAGTTTTGTTTTTCTCTTGTAGCTATAAAATCTAGCCTATCAGCATAGTGGGGACCAAACTCCCTTGCAAAATTTTCTTTGTCTTCACTACTAGACTTTCCAGTTTCCATCCATACACATAAGAATATTGTCCCTGTTCAGACCAGCTCTCAACAAATCTGGCTGCAGATGAGTTCTGATAGATAGATAGATGATTCTCCACCATTAACTGCAATGTCAAGAACCTTATAACTTGGAACAAGGACAAGGATTGTTTTGAGTTTATGGATGTAATAATCAATCTTTGGTAGTCAAAAGTATTGATTATAGAACTTCACCTCTTAACCTAGTGATAAGAGGCTTGAAAGTTCACCCAAAGAGTAGGGGTTCAAACCCCACTCTCCCCCCCTCCCCTTCTTGTAATGAAAAAATAAAAAAGTGTTGATTCTAGCCCAATAATGCCCTTGGGCCGAGCCGAAGCCCGGCCTAATGGACAATCCATGTCTGGACCGTCCACGTGTCTTGTACGGACACCATATAAAAGGGTCCTTAGATACTTTCTTTAAATAGAATCTCCTCTACACTCAACAACCCTACAAGCTCCATAAACTTACTGGCGCTCAAGAGTTCCATCTTGAATGTCACTTTGTTAGGTCCTCAACAAAAAGCAATCTTGTATTAAAAAAGATATTGATACATAAATCAGTGCTAAGTTATAGAGATGTGTCAAGCTTGTGAAAAGTGGGCTTTCCTTCTTTACCCATATTCCCAATGAAACAAGCAAAGGTTTACACATAGACAAAAGTGGATGAGGGGGACCAAAAACATTTCTATGCCTTGCATGTTGGAAATGTCGGCCATATGTCGTTCATCTTACCATTGATAGCTCGGCAAGGCTTGCGACTCCTTTGCATCCACGATGGTTTTATGCCAAATTTTATATCTGATTGATTCAAAAGAATCTTGGAGATCGCTTACTTAACGAAACACAAATCTAAATTAGACACGGAAAGCCTAACTTTATATCATGATTGTACTATTAATCGGTTAATCATTGTCATTTCAATTCAATCATCTCTTTATATAAGAAAAAAAAAAGCTTATACTATTATAATTATTCAATCAGCAAGAGTGTGGGTCCAATCAATAACTGGAGTTTCAGTACGGTAGGAAGCTCCATCCAGTTCCAAACAATTGCCACTCGCCGCCCCACCTTCCCTCGTCACTGTGATTTCGAATCAATGTCTCAATGTGTCACTTCATATTGCTGTTTTTGTTAGAATTGTCTCGAGACAAAAACAACATGGCAAAGATTGTTGCGCTTAGTTTTTCTTAGAGCTCAGTTTTGGTCATTTCGGATTAGAAGTTTCGGAATTTGTCTGAGTAGGAACAAGGCAAATGATTGAGAACTTATGTCCTAAACTTCTAGTCATTTCAATTCGTTGCTTCTTCATTGTGAAAACACCGAAGTTTACCCGAAATAAGGTGGTCTCCTATTACAGAATTTAGGCTCGAATGGGCTAGCTTTACTTACGTTTGAATGGGCCACTTCAATTGAACCTGAAATCTATCTACAGAGTATTGATCCATTCATTGAGTGGTGAGGCCCAAACAAAAAAGATTTAATTGTCAGAAGTGGGATTTGAACCCACGCCCTCTTTCGAAGACCAGAACTTGAGTCTGGCGCCTTAGACCACTCGGCCATCCTGACTTGATTAATGTACTCCTTCCCAACAATCAAATTGGCGGTATCACTTTTTATTTTCGTATCGTTTTACCGCCATACCCTCGTCTCAAAACATCGAATCGAGCTTCAGTTCAGTACTTCACCCTGCTAGGGTTTTGGAGCGAACAAATTGTTGAGTAACAAAAAGGGGAAAGAAGGTTGAGAATTCAATATCCGTTGTATTTTTAAGCTCTTCCACTTTTTCCTTAGGAATCCCCAATTTTGATTTTCACTACGTTTGAAGACAATTTCTAGGTTATACGGTTAGAATTCATGAATCTTGATTAAATAACTGATTCCGACCTTTTCTTTTTTAATTGTAGTAATCTCTATTCAGTCCTATCAATGAATCCGGGTTACTTTCAACCCGTACCGCCTCCGCAATGGCTTCCAATACTACCGCCGGAACCACCAAACACGAGTGCATTTTGGAACACCAAAAATGTGCGCGAGCGGCTTATCGAATTGCAAGATACTCTCAATCTGGCCAATGCAATGTACGTTAGTTCTGCCTATAATCTAATTCAGTATCATGTTTTTGAATTTCTTTAAGTGAGGTAAATTTAACTGGTTTCTATTAGGCAAAAAGAGCTGGAAATACTGACGATGATAAAAAATGGGTCAACTGACCCTTCTGTTTCTGAGTTCTTGAAGTATCTAGAAGATAGGGGAATTGATTTAGAAACTCAAGAATTACTTTCTACGGAAGCGGCTAATTCTTTGATGTCAAAGCTAAGAGCTCAGTTGGAGCCATTTAGATATGTTGTGGATGAAGCCAGCCCATGGGAGGAGAAATCAGCAACAGCTCAACTGGCCAATAAAATCAACAAGTCGAAAAGGAATAAACTATGGAGGAAGAGAAAGAGGAGACGAATTGCAGAATTGCTTGCAAAGGTTGTTTTGCTTGACTTTTCCTAGTAAGATTTCTCCTCATCTTGATCTTATTCCCTTGCCTTGTGTTGGAAATGACTAACTTTTTGTTGTTGTTATGAATGCTAGGAACGTGAACAATTTGACCAAGCTGATAGAGAAGCTGATGAATGGAGAGCTAGGGAGATTGCCAAGGACATTGCAAGCCGCAAGGTACTGAGAGTTTTGTGGTTCGGGCAGGATTTTTCCCCATTCACCTACTGATGATTTTTGTTGATTGTATTTTCTTCCATGAGATGCTAGCAAACCAAGCTCTTTTGTATTCCATTGTTGGAAAATGCAGTTTTTACTTAGTAATGACCGACTTAAGTTGATTTGCAGGTCGAAAAGATGAAGGAAATAGCAAAACTCAAAGCCAAGGAAGAAAAAAAGAAACTAGAATCTGAGGTAAGGCTTTGCCAAATGTTCTGGCAAGTTGTATTCTTTCTTTCTTTTTGTTTTGGGTTCAATTAAAACTAAATTCATTAGGCAATAGCAAGGTTATTATCATTAGGAATATCCTAGCCAATTATCCCTCTATTCCACTCTGTCTATTCTAATAGTATGTTTTATATAACAGCTTGAGCTAGTTTTAATGGTGGAAAAGTTGCAAGAATTGCGCTCCATCAGGGTCCAGAAATTGAAGAAACAAGGTACTATAACAATATTATACCAGCTTTAAGTCCTTCTTCAACCATTATCAAAGTGCAACTCAGTAATTTTTTACTTTAGCTGCTAAACCAAAAAAGTAATATGCAGTATGATGGATGCTCACTCTTTATATTTCTGCTCATAAATGTGTGCATGTCAGTGTGTAAATTCAGGTTCATGGATTTTATATATTTTACAGTAAAATTGAGAAAGCCTTAACCCTTTGAAATTAGGAGTCCTGCTTTGTTTGCAACTGCACATTAGGAGTCCTGCAACTGCTTTGTCTCTGTATATCCATGATATCACTTGGTTATACTGTCTTGGATTCTGCTGAGATCTTATGGTTGCTTCCAACTTGTGCAGGCCATTTTCTCCCAGAGGAGGATGATAAATTTCTTGATAAAGTTCGCGCTGCAGTTGAGGAAGAGGAGAGACAAGCTTTAGCAGCAGCTGATACAGATGCTGCTAAAGATGCCATTGCAACTGCCGAGGAATCTAGGAAAGCCACTCAGATTCAAAGGCCCCTTGCAGGAGATCTTATCAGTGATCAACTAGAAAACAAGGAGAGCAAAGACCAAACAGCACCAAATGAGGATGAAAAGGACTCTACTACAGCCACTGATAAGGAATCTGGCATAAATACATCAGAAGGACATGGTTACCGTGGGGCATATGATTCTTTGGCCAATTTACCAATTGAATTTTATCACTATTACCATGGCAGCAATACTGATATGGGCACACTTATTGAGGTATGGTCAGCTACTTTTCTTCAAAGTGTAGCCTTGCTGCATGGTACTATGTTTTGTTTCAAACATACAAGCATCTACATTCAGCTGTATTTTCATTTTTGCAGGTTAGAAGGACATGGGATGCTTATATCAGACCGGTTGGAAGGTAAGGATTTTGCAATGCATTTATAGTCAATTAAGTTGTCATTAATCATGATGTTAGTTAAGGGATTATTAAGATTGCATATCATAGCTACATTTCCTGCACTTGGAAGACGGATGAAAGAGAAAAGGCTATGAGCATGAAGAATCAAGCTTTCTGGTGTAAATAATCACTATCACGTTTTTACACATGTTATAATCTATACAACTTTTTACACCACCACTTGAATTTGCATTACAGTGGACTTTTAGCTAGCATCTTAAAAAGCATTAGGGCATTTGATTAACAACTTATCACTGATCCTATACAACTTGAGTGCAGCCGTATACCAGGTCACTGGGTTCAACCACCCCCACCAGCTGATGAGATATGGGCATCCTATTTGGTGAGGCCTAAATGACACCTTAATTGGACTCCAAAGCTTCAGGTCGATGTTCTGGCATCCCATGTAGATGTATTTTTCCTTCATAGAAATGAGAAGGTCCTTTTCTTTTTCTTCTTTTTACTTTCTGTAGGCAGTTTAGGCGGGTTTATGCACCCAAATGTCTCTCCTTTCTGAGCTGTGGTACACTTTTATTTAACTATGCAGATACATTAGTTTTCAAGGTAATTACTTTTTGTATCTTGTTAGTTGTCTAAGCTTTGATCTTGTTAGGAATTGGCAATTTATAAAAGCTCTCTGTAATTATCTTTGAGATATAATTTAGCTTTACTTAATCTGGTGAAAGCCTCAATTTGACTATGAACTTCCATCTTCTTCTGGTGAAAGGCTGAATTTGACTATGAACTCCAATATTCTTGCATCGTCCTCATTGTCAAAGTAGTTCCAATTATTTTTCAAATTTCTCCTCTTTTGAGGAATAAGAAAGGAGGCAAAGGCAGAGCCTTTTGTACAGAAAGGAATGTAGCCGAGGGTTCAAGACGCTCCAAAAATGGACTAATTGGGCATCCTACGATTCGGCAAAATTCATTTGCGAAGGCTTTTTATAACATTGTTAGAGAGGTCTCAATTCATAGAGTACTCACCTCCCTGCTGGGACCTTCGCCAGTTTAACCAAAAAGAAAGAAAAAGAGATGTTCGAAAATCAGACCAGAATAAACAATACCGAACCCCAAATAGAATTCAGTGGTCCGGTTGATCCAATTCCAATGTTTATTTCCGAAGGCAAACTTGGATTAAAATGCATTGTTTTTGCAATCCATCCATAGGTCCTTCGTTTCTCCGACTATAAAAAGATTATTTTTTGAAAAAAAAAATATACAGAGACCAGTCGCCAATAATTGAAAACCAAAAGATCTGTCAGACAGAAAACGATGCTCAGTGAATACGAACCAAAAAAGATAAAAGAATTCATCTTGCAGACTAGTTATGAAACTACTCTGCAATCGATTTCCTTTACATTATCTTCATCGCATCTATCCCAAACTTTTAACAGTGAAATGAGAAAACAAAAAGAAACTCACAGAGATGTAATGAATTTAACGCAAAAGGGAGCGAAAGCAAATAAACGCAGGCCAAGTCGCCGACAAGAGCTTAAACCCTAGATAAGCGAGTGCGAAGGAGATCGAAGGTGCGTCATTATAAAGGGCGAGCTTGCTATTCACTGCGGGCCCTTGGCCCAATAGAGCAAACCCAATTTTTCACTTTCCGGGCCTTTGGCCCGTTACCTTTTTTTTTTTTTTTTTTTTTTGAAATTCTTTTTCTGAATCTTGAATAGAAGAAGCCAGCCGTTACTATTTGGCGTAAAATTTTTACGGTCTACCACCTTGGATATATTATAAGCACGAGTCGGTCGGAAGTTGAAACGGGCCAAACCAAAGGGACAAACGGAACCCGTTTCATAATCCGCCAAATTGATCATCTATTCTGACTAGTACTATTTGGGAATAGAAGCATACTCTAATAAGCAATAACCTTCCCTTTTTAAGAACTTCAAAATTACTCGTTTTGTTTTCCCCCTTGTTTATCAGATCTACCACTTGCAAAATCGATATCCTCGCATTCAATCTTGTTTGGCACGCTAATCCTTACAAATTTGTGTTTGCCTTAATTTCCTCAGATATTTTTCAAAACCCTCCTATCTATTTTTCTTTAATTATTTATTTATTTATTTTTATTATTCTTTTATTGGTTTGTACAAATTGATTGCGGGAGCTTTGTGAGATGTGGAGTTCGATTGCCAATTTGAAGGAGAATTTGAATAAGATCGCGCTTGATGTACACGACGATGATGACGACGAATTCGAGATCTATGGTTCCGGGAATGGTGACCAGTCGCCATTCTTCGATAGACGGAATTCTCATAGATTTGCACAATCTAAGCCCGTCTCACTCTCTCCGGTCGCTAATGGGATCGATTCGCCTTATAGTTCCGAGGTACTATTGCATTTTATTTATCCTGCTTGAATTTTGCATTAATTTGATGTCTTTGATTTCACGGAGCTTTGTCCGATATCTCTGGCCTGGGGTATGAATCGATGATTTGAATTCATTTTTTCTTAGTGTATTATCAAACTTCATAGTTCCAGTAGGTAATTTTGTTTTTAGCAATCCGGAACTAGGCTTTGCGGAATGATGGCTTAAGCGTGAAACTAACTTGTATTTTGATAAATTCAGTTTAGAAAAATCCATTGCTTATACGTACCTTAGTGAAGCTTGTATTTCTTGACAACACAAAATGTGCCCAAATAGTTCAAGGATCATTTTATTGAATGCATGAATCTTTCATTCGATAGTTGTGACTCTAACAAGCTATACTAGTAGCATGCGCCACACGGATTGGCCTTTGATTCTTGGTGCTGATTAAGAACCTCTAGAATCTAGTAGCCGATTAGAAAAGCTGATTTAACTTTTGTGCTATGGTCTATATATGATATTTGAAGAGCATGTGGCTTAGGATTGAATTAGAACCAATTTGGGGCTTGCCAGCACCAAGCTCCTCATTTTATGTCAAGCATGAATTCTGGCTGCTTTTTGACTCTGTCAATCGTAGGCATTATTTTTGCGTCTTTAATCTCATAGATGCTACTTTCCTAGTTGGTGTGATATTCTAGCCTTCGTGCATTATAGTAAACTGTCTTGTCGTTTTTCTTTTGTTAGATTGAAAGATACAGAGCTGAAATTAAGAAGCTTCAGGAATCTGAGGCAGAAATTAAGGCTTTATCAGTCAATTATGCTGCTTTGTTAAAAGAAAAAGAGGTACCAATTCTTTTGAATATCATTAATTGCTTCTATGCATCTGCAATTCGTGTTATATACCGCTTGTTTTGCTAATTTTAGAGGCTTCCTTTTGATCATTTTTATCTTCTTATTGTTGTTCATTATTTTTTCCTTGTTATTACAAATCTTTAGATTATACACTGTCTAATGGCTTAAATTTAATTTTTGCAACTTACCAAATTTTGCAGGAGCAAATTTCCAGACTGAACCAAGAGAATGGCACATTGAAACAAAATTTGAATGTGACAAATGCAGCTCTGATTTCAGCTAGAAGTGAGAGTCCCAAGACATCAAGTAATGGAACTAATGCACTCAAGGTAGTTCCTCGTGTTTCCTCAGTTTGAGTTGTTGTCCAAGATTAATAGCTTATTGAGAAATTGCAGGATTAATGGTATAGGTTCAGCAAACTAAGTCATCCACAGTTCATTTTAATATTCACTTTTGAGCTGATGTATGGTGTGCCATTGAGTGCTTATAACAGGATATCTTAATGTGCATCTCCCTCTATGTTAAACATTATTTATTTTGCTAATTGACTCTGGAAATAAATGCAGGGAAGTGGTGATCAGTCACCAAACCGACAGCCTAAGTCAACTTTAGTAAAAAGTCGTCATGCTGGAAACCAAATGTCCAATGGTCATACCTCTAAACATGATGGTAAAGAAAAGGTAACTGCGAATGCCACTCACCCTTTTGTCATCTAACATTTTCCCCTTCCTTTAAGAGGGTGATATGCCCTTTCCATTGATTTTCCACTATAATTCTGTATGTTTTCTTATATAATGAGTGAACTTAACAAAAATATGTATGAATGCCTTCTAGGAGCTTGCAGATCTTCTGGAAGAGAAAAATAGGTCCCTGGAGGCAGTTCAAGCTAATCACGAATTACAAATAAAGCAATATAAAATGGAACTTGAAAAAGAACGTGACAAATTAATGAATGTACAGTTACTATTAGAAGGTACTTTTGTACATCTTGAAGAACTTAACTATGATATGTGCAATATCACCATTATCAAACAAAGGAAACATCATCTTTTCTTATCCTTCTTTTGTTTCAAAAATTTTCAGAGGAGCACAAGCGGAATGAATCTTTTCAGGAGGAGCTTAAGTTGCTGAAAACAGACAAGGAGAAAGTAAGCTTCTAATTAGGTTGAGTTTGGTAGATCTTTTCTTTGATTTGGTTGTATAAAGTAATTTCTTCTTCTTCTTTTTATAGAACCTTAATAGTTATTGTATGTTCAAGTTGAACATGTTATTTTTGACCTAATCAAGTAGCCCTCATGGATACATGCATTTAATTATCAATGGGGATATTGATGGCAAGTGTTACATGTTCTGTATTGCTTAGCATGTTTCCAACAGAATTTTTGCATCACAGTGCTTTTGTTGCCATATTTTAGCCTCAATCCTGGTATTAAGGCGTTCCTTTAAATTAGTATGGTTTTATGTATGTTTTGCATGATGATCACTGCTAATGTATCAGTTCACTTCTGATTGCTTCTTCATGTGATTGTCTTCGTGATTTGATCTATTTAGTTAAATGACCAATTTGTGTTCCACTTTGTTCCATGTCTTAAACAATCATGCATAAGCTCTTCACTTTGTTTTCCGTGCAGTTTCTATTTTTATTTTTATCTTTTTGTAATATCATTGAACCTTGACAGAGCTTCATGGAGTTGAGCAAAATACGCAATGAACTGAATGAGAAAATAATAGAAATAAGACGTTTGCAAATGGAGTTGAATAGACGGGAGGATGAAGGTGCAGATGATACACTAGAGAATTTGAAAAGAGTTATTGCCACCTTGGAGAAGGAAAACACTCGTCTAAAGGTTGATGCCCGCTTGCCATGTTAAATGTGCTTCATACAAGAAGTGTATCATCATAAATAAAAAATTTATATTGTTCCTTCATATTTAATATCCTGAATTAACATGCCTTTGTATCTTATGATAGATGGAGAAAAATGAACTTGAGGTTGCGTTGGAAACTAGCAGGAAATCTGTAAGTGGCAAGATTGATGCCAATGCTTCTGAGACTCAGGTAAGATCCGTGTTGCTTGCATGGGCCAGTATGCTATGCAGGTTTTCTTTGCCCTTGTTGGTTTTTGTGTGCATGTAGCCATCTGTCACAATAGCAAAAGATCATTCTTCATACAAGTGGAAATTGGTTATTCTTGTTATTTTCTGCAGGTCTTTGAGAGTATGTCTTGGAGAGAGTGATGTTTTCTTTTGAGTAACTGTAAATTAGTGGGTGTCCCATTTTATCAATTTTTGATATATATCTTTTTTGCTTTTTTTTTTGTCACCAGAAGATGGATCCTTCAGGAAGTTTTCCCGGAAAGAAGGAAATGGAACTGTCATTGCAGAAATTGGAAAAAGATCTGAAGGAAACATGCCATCAAAGGGATAAGGCTGTGCAAGAATTGACTCGTCTTAAGCAGCATTTGTTAGAAAAGGTTGCAAGTTGCTGAACTTTTATGTTATGATGATTGGTGATAACTTAACCTTATACTTATTCATGTTTCACTTATAAAGATGGCTGTTAAATTGTTTAGTATAAAAGTATATGCTGTTCAATATTTTTTGTTCTTCTTGACCAGTTGATAATGCAATACTTAGTAGAGTCTTTGATCTTTGCATTCTGTACCGTGTTATCATACCAAATTCAACCCCCTGGACCCTTCATCCTGTATGTCAAATTGGATTTATTTGTCTTCTTGACCAGTTGATAATGCAATCACTAAGTAGAGACTTTGATCTTTGCATTCTGTACTGTGTTATCATACCAAATTCAGCCCCTCAGGATCCTCCATCTTGTATGTTTAAGTAAAGGTAAGTGCTAATAAGTTCTGCAGTCAAAACTGAAGATCGTTTCTCTTGCTGCTATATTTGTAGGAATCTGAAGAATCAGAAAAAATGGATGAAGATAGCAAAATTATTGAAGAACTTCGTGAGAGCAATGAATATCAAAGAGCTCAAATTGCACATTTGGAGAAAGCCCTGAAGCAGGCAATGGTAAATCAGGAGGAAGTTAAGATGATGAACAGCAATGAGATCCAGAAGTCCAAGGAAATCATTGATGATCTGAATAAGAAACTTGCAAACTGTATGAAAGTGATAGACATGAAAAATGTTGAACTTCTAAATCTTCAAACTGCTCTTGGTCAGTACTACGCTGAAATTGAAGCTAAGGTAAGCATGTCTTTAGTATTGTGTATGGACCAACTTTGTAAATAATGATAGCCAGACAAAACTTAGTTTTTTTAATGGTTATTTTTATTCTATTGTAGGAACATTTGGAGCAAGATTTGGCTCTTGCAAGAGAAGAATCAGCTAAACTTTCTGGTCTTCTCAAGGTATGACCCTCCTTTATAGATTGATTTGGCTCAAATTCAAAGAGCTTGTGACACCTATGCTAAAATTTGAGAAACCATCAAAACTTTGAGAAAAGGATTAAACCGTATCAGCTAAAATTTGGAAAAACATGTTTCTCAAAGTCAAAGAGCTTGACCCTGGTTTTCCTTTCTGATCATCTATGGATTCTCCAGGATGCAGATGAACGTGCAGAGTTATCGAAGAGGGAAAAGGAGGAAATTATTGCGAAGCTTTCACAAACTGAAAGAATGCTAGCAGAAGGAAAAGCCAGAGTGAACAAGCTTGAGGAAGACAATGGAAAGCTAAGGCGTGCTCTTGAACAGAGCATGACAAGGCTTAACAGAATGTCTATGGACTCGGATTATCTTGTTGACAGGTTAGCCTGTTTAAATGGTGAATCAGATAAACGGATTCTTATTATGAGGAAGCATCTATAGGTTAGAATTGGGTGTGTGTGCATGAATATTTGCTATCGGTTTTCTGTCTTCTAATTTTTGTGATGGGTGCTTTGTTTTCTCGTAATGGATGGATGAAGCCCCTATTGATAATTGATGCATTAAACAGAATAGCTTTCTATGCCATGTAAGAAACTTCTTTAACAAGAAACTGGCAATCTACCTTAAGAGAATTAAACCTTGAATGAATGTGAACCCTCATGCAGAACTTTGGGCCACTAAAAGTTGGTTAAATTTAGAACTGAGAGTTGTTGTCGCCACACTGTTTGGTCTTGAAAACTAGCTTAATTATAATTTCTGCTGTTAATTCTTACCAACTTCTGTAAATCTTGAAACCGTATGATTTTTGTGTAACTGCTGTGATTCATTTAGTTATTATGATCTTTGAACAATTAGAATGTAAACATTGCGACTTGGTTACTTGGCAGGCGTATTGTGATCAAACTACTTGTGACCTACTTCCAGAGAAACCACAGCAAAGAGGTAAGATGGTTCAAGTAATTGTGTAACAAACCTAGAAAATGATTTACCCATCCTGTACACAAAGATATGGTGATCAAGGCTGCTGCCCAGTAGGGTAGCTTACATCGTTTGCTGCACTGACCTAAATTGCACTTAAGTGCTGGAAAACTAATTTCTTCAGGGTTAAAATAGATGCCTTCTCCTGCACTCACATACATTTCATATGAATTCTAGGTTTTGGATCTTATGGTTCGGATGCTAGGATTCTCAGATGAAGACAAGCAGAGGATAGGTGTTGCTCAACAAGGTGCTGGAAAAGGTGTTGTACGGGGGGTTTTGGGTCTACCTGGTCGTTTGGTTGGTGGCATTTTGGGTGGAAGTTCGCCTGAGATACATGCAAATATGGCCTCCGATAATCAGGTAAAGTTTTCCCCTTGTTCAGAGAATTGCCTGTCTAATTACATGGTTTGTAAATTAGTAAATTTTTTCCCAATCTGATCAGCCCAGTTTACTGAGGATGCCAATGTTCCAAACCATCAATGTTATGTATCTACTGACCTGATCAGTTGCCATCATTGATGTAGCTCTGCCTCCATTTCCAACTTCAGCATAGGGTTTCCCTTTTTCATTCTAACCTTGAAACCCTTAATACACGTACAAAGCTGACTCTCAAGCATCTGTTCTTTCTCAGTCTATTGCAGATCTGTGGGTTGATTTTCTGCTCAAGGAAACTGAAGAAAGAGAAAAGAGGGAATCTGCGGAAGAGGCTACTAGATCCAAGGACGACCCTCATGGAAGAAGCCCAAATGCTGCAGGAGCGGGACCTAGTTCATCTTTGCTTGACCAAAGGACAACTGCTGGTTTTGGTTTCTCTAGGTCCAGTTTCTCTCCAAGCCAGAACACAAGCCCCGCACCCTCACAAGGGAATTTTCGGCAATTTGAACATTCTGATTCTGAATTCTCAACTGTTCCTCTCACATCGTCAGAGAGTAATTCTCGTCTATCAAAACTACTCCAGAAACACTGAGGGTGCGTCTTGCATGATGTAATTATTCAAAGGTATAGTTTATTCGTTGATGTTGTAGAAATTCACTTAAATCAATTCTTTCAATACTTGAAATGAGAAGAAATCCGTCCATTGATCATTGTTTTGTTTGTTTATTATATATATCTCAAACTCGTACGGACTTGGATGGATCTTTTTTCTGTTTTGAGATAAATATGAACACCAATATTGGTGACAGATAAACTAGTTAATACCAATAATTATAATCTCGTTTTCGTCATGTTTGATTTTGATTTCCTACTTTTATGATCCTTACGCCCCCCACCCAAAAACAAACACTGAGCATGTTCTTATGCTCGTCACTTGCACACGAGAAGTTACATTACCAGCAAGGTAAACACTTCTGCCTAATAAGCATATAACCTTTCCAATAGGAGGATCCATCGTTAAGATGCTAGGCAAGATATTAATCTATCATTCTTGGAAATGAAATCCGTTTCCGACGGCAGGAGCATGCGTCTCAACAACCACAATCAATTTCAGTTTGAATTTACAATCCTTTCCCAAGACTATCCAACTATTCTGCTCGAAATAGAACAAGTTTGGGCAAACAAAATCTCAACAGGCAACCATAGCAATCAGGAAGTAATGCAAGTGAAAACGGCACAAAAATCAGGTGCAACCATATATAAGAGCTGATTGTTATCAAAATCAGGAGGCAACCATATATAAAAGCTGATTGTTTTCCAAAAGAAACAAGTTATAACATAAAACCATCACCTTATGGTGCCATCTGCAAGCCTGTCCTATTCCTAAGAACTGATTGCTTTTAATGATGATATTTTGATTTGAACCAAAACATTTGTGAACAGTTGATTTGAGGAAGAAAAGCCTCTTAGCTAAATGTGAATAGAGAACACACTGATACCCTGGAAAACCCCAGAACTACCCATATGTTGTTGGAGACCGAACACCTGCGCCTTCTAAAACTTCTTGGCCTTCAAGGGACCTCTCGGAATTTTGCTCAGAACCTTCTCATCAAAAACTGCATATTGCTTTTTGAACTCGACCATTGCCTTCTCCGCAAATGGGTCAACCTTGTCCTCATACTTCTCATACAAGACAGGCACGGTATGCAGCAACACAAAAGCTGATTTCCATATAAAGGGAAAAAAATCAGAACGATATTACAATAAATAAATAAATTTAGCACTAAAAACAAGTGACCAGTGTCATTACTTATGTAAAACAAGGTCAAGAAATTGCACCAACTCCCAACAATTGACAGGACCCAGAAAGCAGCTATAACCTGAAATCCAAGACCAAGACAATGGTAGCTTTGTATCAATTGGTGAAAGTATCAAGTGATTACCCTGAGTGAACATAATAAAATCACCACAGATATAAAAAAAGGAACACACACCCCTAGAAACTTTTTCAGATCTCTTCCAGATGCAATATTTCGCAGCAGCTTCAATGCCTGGTTAACTTCAAAAGTCAGGGAAGCGGCAACTTGGAGGAATGGATCCTCTGGCAAATGAACTTCTGGGATGCGAGGTGGAGTCCTATGAAAAATACAGGGTCAGCATTATAGTCTCGACAAATCATACAATATATTCAACTTACTAACCAAAAAACTAAACTTCCTGCAAAGACTGTGAAACTTACTTATGGATGAAGGTATGGGCATTGGACCACAGGAACATCAGTGCAAGAGAGAGTATCGAAATGTGACAGACCAGAGTAAGTAGGTGGTATTCAATCAATTCAAAAAGGACCCAGATTGCAGTTGCTACACCAAGCACAGTGGCAGAAATCTTCTTGTTCCTCCACAAGAACACATCAGCAGCTGCAGCAAATCATTACCAACAGAATGAAATGGAAAGCAACAATATCAGCATCTAACACAAACAACAACATTAATTAAAAAACGTGGACAAAGACGCACTTATTCCTTCTTTTGATGTCCCAATACACTAACTTGCTTAGATGAGTACATCATATTGCCAAATTCTAAAAGGTAATGCTTTGCCACATTCACCAGAACCCATAAAAGAAAAAGGCACAAAGTAAAAGAGCCCAAATATTAAAGCCTCAATAGCTTGATTCTTAAGCAAATTCGAAATTTCAATAAGAAAATGAAGAAGGCAGGAAGCAATGGAATCCAAAAAATAAAAAGCCATGCTGCATTTTCTTAACAACAAAAAAGATCATAGTATGAGATGCAGCAGATCCACTAATGTTCCAGCGAAGTATCATCTTTTCATCATGGTAAAAGTAACTGCATTATATCCTTCAATCACATTTAAATAAAAAAATCCATAAACAACAATAAAATTAAAACTATATAACCACCAAGAACATGATCTCATATACAGAAAATAAAAAAAGTAAAACGAGAGTTGGAAGTTCGTACGTTTTCCACCACCAAAAACTTGGTGAACGGGTTTCTCCCTTCCAAATAAGCGATAAATCTTAGCCTTAACAGAGGAAGGGGAAGCCGGTTTCTCATGATCCGAATCCGAATCCGAAGACGAATCGTGGGCGTGAATCTTCTCGCTGATCTTATCCATCATCGACTCCACCGCCGATGGCTTATGCTCCGATTCCTCCGCCATTACTCGAAAACAAAACTAAAAAGGACGGATTCTTAATCTCCGATTCTTACGGTGTCGGAAAAGTATCGAAGTGAGTGCGAGTGTAAGTAGAAGAAAATATAGGGTTTTATGAAGAAGATATATAAACCGAAGATGAGTCCGAGCCTAAGGCTTGGAGGCTAAAATCAGTTGGTTCGGAGAGAATTTGAATTGAAATCTAAAAAGGTTGACGGCGTTAGATTTTGACGGGGCGGAGGTAGGTAGTGGGGTCCAAAAATTAGATTCTTCATTCTTATGAGAAGAAGTGAAGAACGTGGGGGCAGTGACGGAAGGACGGTGCGAAGTTTTTGAAAAGTTCACCGAAATGGAACACGTGGCGGTCATTCAATGGAGTGATGGGGTGGCATTGGACGGCTATCGCTTTTCAAGTGGTCGCTTCGCGTCACCGTCAGTGGGCTCCACGTTACCTTAACATGAATGGTTTAATGCTTTGTCACTTTTTTCAATTTCTTTTTCATTCTTTGTTTTTTATAAATCAAAAATTCTTTTCTCAAAAAAATCAAAAATTCCTTTTTCATTGTAAAAGAGGGCAATACTGCAATTAATTTGATTTAGTAACATTATTATATTATTATTATTATATATTTTTATATGAAATGAGGGTATATTCAATTTAGGATCAACATAACCAACATTTCTAAATGTAAATGATAGTAGAATTTAAGATTACATCTTTTGAATTCTCAATCTTTCGAATAATTATAAATTTACTACTCATTTGTTCCTTTTTATTTATCATTACTTTGGTCAAACAACTTTAATTTTTTATTTTTTGGTAAAAAATCAATTTCAACTTTGACAATTAGTTAAAAGAAAAATATGAGCATATGGAATGGGCATTAGAGAGTTATTATTAGGTCATTAATTAATAATTAGTCAAATAGAG
The DNA here is from genome assembly GCA_001974825.2 of Corchorus olitorius. Lineage (NCBI taxonomy): Eukaryota > Viridiplantae > Streptophyta > Magnoliopsida > Malvales > Malvaceae > Corchorus > Corchorus olitorius. The sequence goes on from AWUE01012667.1 coordinate 42,271, forward strand.
CCCTTCAATTTGGAAATTTGAGCATATATTTGAAATGTCACGTTGGTAAATTATAGTCATAATAATATGGGAAAATGGAGGCTATTTTTCCAAGATTCAAGTCTGCATAATGAATGGTCCCCAAGCGGGCAACGGCCAACCCAAAACAAAGATTGTTCTCTTTTGATCTTTTTCCGGTGGGCCGAGTCCACTTGAATTTAGCTTTGGCCCATTTGATGTGGAAAAACTGATCTCAACGCCCCACAATCACAATCACCAAAGAAGAAGAGCCTCAGCCTGACCAAATATGAAATATGAGATGTTTCATAGTTCATACTTATAATTGACATGTTTCTTTTTCTTGATCGAATTAATCTCCAAAATTCAAAATATGTACCAAAATTTACACCTGTTTAGGCTCAATACAGAGTTACAAACTATAATAGAACAGAAACTAAGAAAAATTTCCTGCCTGTATTCTAACATGAAACTTATGAATTTCATGGGTAAGACATGTATAATGAACCTTACAAGATTACTATACTTTAAAATTGCATACATTCATCGGAATGGCCTTGCCGGTTTCTCTAAGACGGCAGAAAAGAACACTTCTCGATCATCATCTTTATCTCGTTTAGGAACGATAACCCATTTGTGTTTTCTATACCTTAGTGCCTTGAAAGCTTCCAAGTAATCATCCAAGTCTTCTTTCAAACAGAAAAAACTGTCAATCCAGAGCAATCCCCCTGGCCTTAAAACTCTGTCCCAATCAAACAGGACAAAGTCAAGAAGTATGAAATCAATCCACCCATCAAGAAATCTTGTCGTATGAATCAAATCCAGTGTGTTGTCGAAGAATGGAAGCCGCTGGTTTATGGTTAAGTAAAGAGGGACTAATCCTCGAAGAGCTATCATCTCATTAAAAGGAGCCCCAAAGTTGATTGTTGCTGAAACAATGGTGACATTGAATTCCCTCATTCTGGCTGCGAAAGTCCCTGTTCCTACACTAAAATCTAACCCAATTCTAATTTCTCCAGGCTTGATTTCCAGAACTTCGGGAATCAGAAAATCCGCTGTGGAATTCGTTTCTGGGTCTAACTCTGGTGGTTTAATCCATCTGGGCATTTCATGGGATGAAAGATTGAAACAATCTGCACATTTGAAGAATCCCTTGCGAGTGGTGTTGTTTGCAAGGCAAGTGAAGTTCCTGCATTTGTAACCACCCCATCGAACATTCCGATCATCTGGAAGTTTCCACATGGACTCGTTAATGGGGAATGGTTGATTGTATAGCCTTGGGGCTCTTGCAAAGCATCTTCTTCTTGGTAATGGGTCGCAGCCATGAACCATTAGTTTCTGAGCTAGTTTCCAATCATCGTTGCAGATTTCACCCACGTCATAATCCATGTATTCTTCCAGCTCTTTTTTCATGGCAAAACAGGAATGACCGATGCTTGTGAATGTCCCATTCGCTCCCATGAAGTTCTGTTTTTTCAATCTGTTCGGCTTTACCTTGACATACTTCCGAATCTCTTCAGTTAAAAAGAAATCCCCAGGTTCATCGGATTGTTGACTTTGCTTTACCAGGGGATGGAATTGGACGGCTTTCTTTGACTTTGATTCAATCTGATTAAGAATATCAGCAAGAAATGCACTGTGTCGTCTCAGCAAGATTTCTGATGATGGCGGCGGCGACTCTTTCGACGTCAAGTTCTTCAATTCATTTATTTCTTGTTGGATTTTTTGGACGACAGCCTCCAAATTTGCAGTGGCTTCACTTTCATTTCTAGTTGGATTCTCAGGGTTGACATGACTGCAGAAGGAATCAGTAACAAGGAGAGATCTAATAGGGTAAGATCTGGATAATGTGGCTACAGAAACGAGAAGAGCACAAGCAGCCAAGATGAAAATAGTTCTATGAACACTTTTCCATGTTCCTGATGATTTCCCTATGCCATTTAGTTTTGGCATTTTTATCTTATCAACAATGAGACTGACAAGTTTCATCTCTACTTACAAATAAAAAGGCCCTATATCAAGTCGTCGCGATGCAGCTTGAATCCGGAAAATGCTTAGAATGCAAGCAATTATGTGACTGGGAAGATGAATAACAATTAACAAAGTAAATTATATGAGTTCAGAAAAGTTCTGAAACTTCAAAATGAAGGTAAAATTTGACTAACGTTATATTCTAATAGGGAAACAGGGTTGAAGGAAGGGGAGATTGAATGAGTTTGAGCTTGGGGCACATGGCTCACATAATTTTAAAATTTCATAGAGCTTTGAGCTTCTGCAAGGCATTTAACAAGGCTGAAATAGCAAGTCAACTCTTCCGGTATTCTAGATCATTCTGTCCTAACACTCACATGCCAATCCCACGTTATAGAACATCAATGTCCAAGTTAATATATATAACCTTCCAATCTCCTATAGTTTTACGTAACTTTTCCTGAAAAGAGAATCTTGAAGGATGAGAAAAGGGATTAGCAATTTTGAGCAGAGGACTGGAGAAGGATTATATGCAAGTTTTCAATCCTAAAGAACAAAAATTAACCTACTTATACATACATATATTAAAGTCTTCCGTTTGCTTCAAAAGTTAGTAATCTTTTTGCCTCAGAATTCAGAAAATGTAGTTTTAAGCAACTCCATTAATAAAATGACCTCTCTCCTCACGAGAAAACAATGACAAAAAATGTCAGCAAACAAGTTAAGGCCGAATTCAATGACACTATAATATTTGAGTTCAATGAATCTATTCAAATTAAGAGGTTTGTTTAGGTTTCCTATCCGTTGCAGAAAAGACTGAGGTTCCTTTCAGTTCCTTACTTAGTGAAGGACTTGAGGTCTCTGCCTTTTCTTTCCAATCAGGCAGGCAGATTTTCCAAGTTTGTTTCAGGTTGATTAGTGATTAGTGAAATTAAGGTCTAAGGTCTAAGAGTCAAAAAGAATGAAACTAGGAGGAGGAGGATATAATCATACATAAAACAGCATTATTACCAAAGAAAAAGACAGAAGACTTCTGCAAAAGCAAGAGAAGCTTCCTCTATTGTCTATAAACAGAAGCCAAACAGAAACTCAGAGATTTGATGATTAGTAAAGTCTACATTGAAACGGATTTCTGTACTTGTTTTGACAGAATTGGGGACAGTTACTGAATCTGAATTTTCAATCCATTCAGTCATAAACTGTTTGATCAGAATTTAAAACAAATACTCCTACTCGATATGATGAACTAAGCATATCACAGTTTTGTACGTCACAATATAAGTATGTAAATTGCTGGAAATTTTGCATTTCACAAATAAGTTCAGAGAATATAATTTTATGAAACAAATTGTAAACAGATCTTTCAATCGGTGTGAATCAACTTTTTATCACCCAATTCTTGTTCCACAAAGCACCTAATTACTCTTTTCTTTTTCCCACTAAAACAACCAAAACCACAATCCATTTAGCAAAAGACTCCACTACCCAATTTCCCTGTTCCCTACCTAACCCCAAAAAAAACTAAAGAAAAGAGAAAAAAAATATACAAAAATCCCCCTTAGAACCCCAACAGTCCAAAACAACAACCCAAAAAGAAGAAAAAAGAAAAGAAATAATCCACCAAAACTAAAAATATTTAAAAAAAAGAAAAAGGAAAGAAGAAGTCCCCCCCAAAAGTCACCTCCTCCTCCTTCGATCCGCAGCATACTGAGACAAAGGAACGACTTCAGACAAAGGAGTAGAAAGTGGGGTTGGAAGTGGCGAGTTCCGACAAATGGGACAAGACCCATTGAGTTTCAACCAAGCATCAATACAAGAAACATGAAAATAATGTCTGCACTCGGGCATCATCCTTAACATCTCCAGCTCCCTATACTCACACAAACAAATCGAACACGTCGTGTTCACGTTACTCGACCCCGCCGCAGCCGCCTCTTTACTGAACTGGAACTTGGGGTACGAATTTATAACGGCCTGGTCAAGTCCAACGACGATGCTCTCGTTATCATCATCTTCGGCAACGAAAATGATCCTGGGGAGAATGATTCCATCGGAGTTGGGGGAGACGGCGGAGACGGCGGTGGTGGGGTTGGGAGAGAAGGCGCGTGGGGAGGAGGAAGAGCGGCAACAGATGTAGGAAGCGAGGAGGATGGTGGAGAGGAGGACGAGGAAGCCGAGGGCGATGGCGATGGAGTAGCCGAGGCCTAAGTTGGTGAGATAGTTAGGGGCAGAAGGGGGAGAAGTGGACATTTGGGGGGAAGAAGAGGAGGATCCATTTGGTGGAAAGGAAAGGAAAGGCCAAGGAAGAAGGTAGATGATGCTCCAGCTGCTGCATTTAATACTCAGTTTGGAAACAGCGGGCTTGCATTTATTGTAGTTTTCTCACTTTTTCCTGGCTTTTCTTTACATTTCTTCCTCTCCCTTCTTCATTCCCCTGTGATTTTTTTTTTGAAAGAAAGTGGAGTTTTGGGCTTATTTGTGTGCATGGGCTTCTCCATATTGGGATTGGGATTAGTGCTTTTATTTAATTTAATTAATTAAGGTTAAAAAATCCTTTTTTGTAATTAAACTAAACTTAGTCCAAGTCCTTGCCCTTGGAGTATATGGTGAAAAAGATGGTTTTCTGATTCTCAACTTTACTCTATAGACTTATTTGATATTTAAATTTGAATATCTAACCTAATTGTTAGGTTTGAAATATAAAGAATGTGTCCTTTCTAGGATTTGGTTAAGACATGAGAAACATGAGATGCTAGAAAAGAGAAAAAGGAATGTTTTTATATATGCTTTTGAAATCAAACAGAGCATTTCCTCTGTTTTTTCTTTCTTTGCAACAAAAGGAAATGAGGTTGAAATTTGAAACTGTCAAGTAGTACTTCATTAGAAGTGGGCATGTAATGTACTCCATCAGTTTAATATACTTACGTGAACATGATGCAATATGTACCCCCAAAAAAATAGTTTTTTTTGGCCAAAAAAAAGAAGAAAAATAGTTGATTCAATGAAGTTTCTGAGAATTGGGATGGGGAGCATAATTTGCAGCTATGCAAAATTGGTCCCAAGACCCCCAAAAGATTCTTAGCTTTGCTGTTTCTATGATATAAAATTACAGTTACCAATAGGCAATTATAATACTAATCTCTATTGTTTAAGTTTTTTTTTAAAAAAAAAACAGAGACTTCCAATATTCTCTTGTTTTTAACTGATATATATACTATTCTTCTTCATCTGGCAAAAGATATTTCTTATAAAATTAATCATCCAAAGCTCCAAAACACTAGTAAAAAATGTATAATTTGCCACTACATCCTAGTTAAGATGTAGCTCTCTTAGCAAAGTAGTTGACATAGTAATATCATATTCATTGGTTTTGTACCAAATGAATAGGACTTGTGAAAGCCTATTTCCTATTTTTTTTGTGTTCCTTCCTTGCAAGTTTTGAGTTTCCAAATCCCATGTGAAAAAACAAACAATTTTATATATGGTCACTTCTTGTAAATTGCACACACTTGTCATCTACAGAAAATCCAAAAACATTATGTAACTTTATCATCTCATTTTCTGTCTAAATGCTTTCACAATTTCCTCCTCTTTGCCTCCTTTAGTCAACTTCATACTATATTTTTCATTCCTTTGTTGTTTTTTGCTTTTTCTACAATACTCTTTACTTTTCTGTGTGAAACCTATTACTTTTCCTTCTACTGATGCATTTGGCACATTCTATCATGATTTTGTTTAGTGGAAATAATATTATTTATAAGAATAAAATTATCTTCAAATCCATAGTAGATGGATATGCCAACATTAGCAATTTCTTAATTTCCTCAAGTCATATCTAACCATAGATAGGTTTCCTCCATGCATTAATAGACGAAGCACTAATAACTAATGGACCACAATCTGAAAACAACAACAAATAAATGAATAGTTTTTGGTTTCTTTTTATTATGATGATCTGACAATATGGGCTGGCTAGACTTCTTGCCCATGGCACTTGCAGCAATGGCAGCACCAGCTGTTCTTTAACTATTAGCCTTAAATTTATATTAGCTGAAACCTTCAACAAAACAGAGGCTCCACTTTGACAAGTTGGGCGATGTTAAATGAATTATGGTGCTGCAAAATTCAGTGTTTCTTGGTTACTTTCTCTTCTTTTTTTTCCTAGGGTCAAAGTTATTCTTTTCTTTCTTTTAAAGTGAAGAAATGCTTGACCCATATCGAAAGTGAGTTAAATTAACAACCCATTTTGATTGATCATATAAAAGGATAATAGTAGTATTAATGTGCATAACTTTACTTAGGACCCCAAATTTGGTTTTATTGTATAGAAAAAGCACAACAAATTACACCGATGGAGCCCGGAACTAGAGCAAGAGATTGTAGTCTGAGGCTTATATGAATTCTTTTTAAGCCAAGGTCCGATCCTTCTTTAAAGGCTAAAGTAAAGCTCTTTGCTCCCACTTTTTCCTTGCAATACCCCAAATACCTTTTATTATTACCCAACTTTTCATACTCATAATAATATTATTCTTATTCGGTCAAAGTTCACATGAAATCTCGAATCTAGAAATTGGAATTCTATAATGTTTTTCTTTCTTTGCATTCGTGTTGTGATGTTTGAACTATATGAGATCATCTTTATTTTACAAGTATATTTTTCGGTAGCTTCCCACCCTCCGAATTGAAAATAACAATTAATCCCCATGATGGCAACCTTCGGCCAGAAAATATTAAGTACCTTGTAAGTACTAGTAATTTGCCAAGTGTTCTATATGTGGGGTTGAAGTTTTGATTAAACATTTTAAGTTACATATTGTGTAATATATAATATTAATGTTAATTTTTGAAAATATTAAATTTCTCTAAACTTTTACAAATTATTGAGAATAAATTAATCAATTCTTTATTTCATATTTTTTGAATTAACTTCTAATTAAATGGAAACAACATTTAATTACATATAAAAACAAATTCTTAAATTTAATATGGATGAAATTTGATTAGATAATATAGATATTTTAAGGAGTCTCGGAGCCAAAAAAATCATGCAAAACTAAATCGGGGCTCGGAACACGTTTTTAGCGAAAAACCATGATGGTAAAAATGACCCGAAAGATTTTTCCTCAATTTTGGGAAAAAAATACTCATAAAATATATATAATTCAACACCAAAAAGATTGGAGGACTTTTCACGCTTTTAATATCGTTTTTCATATTTTTTTTGGATTAATTTCTAATTAAATCGAAACAAGATTCAGATGCACGTAAAAACAAATCCTTAAATTCAATGTGGCTGAGATTTGATTAGATTAGATGAATAAAGATATTTCAAGGAGTCTCGGCGCAAAAAATCATGCAAAACAGAGCCATAACCCATGAATGCGTTTTTAGTAAAAAACCGTGATGGTACACGATTTCGGCTAAAAACTGACCCGAAAAGTTTTTTCTCAACTTTTTTGCCAAAATATTCAGAAAAAATATATAATTCAACGTCAAAAAGATTGGTGGGGTTTTCACGCTTCTAATATTGTTTTTCCATTTTTTCCGAATTAATTTCTAATTAAATCGAAACAAGATTCAGATGCTCTTAAAAGCAAATCCTTATATCCAATGTGGCTGAGTTTTGGTTCGATGAATATAGATATTTCAAGGAACCTTTGCGCCAAAAATCATGCGAAATTGAATCGGGGCTCTAGAACGTGTTTTTAGCCAAAGCCAAAACTTGAAGGGTTTTTTCACACTTTCAATATCGTTTTTCTGTATCTTTTCAGAATTTATTTTTAATTAAATCGAAACAAGATGCAGATGCTCGTAAAAACAAATCCTTAAATCCAATGTGATTGAGATTTGGTTAGATGAATATAAATATTTCAAGGAGTCTTTCTGCCAAAAAATATGCAAAACCGAGCAAGGTTCCCGAAACACCTTTTTAGCTAAAACTCGTGAAGTACACGATTTCGGCTAAAAATTGACCCGAAAATTTTTTTTTCTCAATTTTTACCACAATACTCAGAAAAAATATATAATTCAACGCCAAAAAGATTGACGGGCTTTTCACGCTTTCAAAATCGTTTTTCCATTTTTTCTGAATTAATTTCTAATTAAATCAAAACAAGTTTCAGATACTCGTAAAAAAAAATCCTTATATTTAATGTGGCTGAGATTTGGTTTGATGAATATAAATATTTCAAGGCGTCTTTGTGCCAAAAATCATGCAAAATTGAGGCAGGGCTCCGAAACACATTTTTAGCAAAAAATTGTGATGGTTAGTACACGATTTCGGCTAAAATTTTGGAAAAATTGACCTGAAAAGTTTTTCCTAATTTTTTTGCCACAATATTCAGAAAAAATATATAATTCTACACCGAAGAAATTGAAGGGGTTTTCACACTTCTAATATCGTTTTTCCATCTTTTCCGAATTTATTTCTAATTGAATCGAAACAAGATTCAGATGCTCGTATAAACAAATCCTTAAATCCAATGTGGTTGAGATTTGGTTTGATGAATATAGATATTTCAAGGAGTCTCTACGATAAAAATCATGCAAAACTGAGTCGGAGCTAAAAACT
>AWUE01012669.1:0-15090 GCA_001974825.2 Corchorus olitorius
TGCCATCTCTTTTACTTTCTGGTGCTTTTGTAGCAAAAAAAAGTCATCTTACATCCTTATTAATTTTAGTAACTTTTTATGATCAATAATGAAAGTTACCAATTTAATTACTTGAGTAATCTACTAAAAAAGCTATAACAGTTTTTAAAATTGTATTTACCAATCCTTACATTCTTAATAACATTAGTAAACTTTCATCAATGATGAAGATTTACCATTTTTTTCCTCAAAAGTTACCGAAAAAGTTATAATAATCATAAAAAATGTATTGTACTATCAACTAATTTAATGACATTACATTATAAAGATACGTAAAGTACTGATTTTCTTATCTAAGATTAATTGCTTAAAAGGTTATGGAAAACGTTATAGTACTATCTAGATTGAAAGAACCTTACATACTTATTAATTTTAGTAACCTTTTTATCATCAATAAAGTGTTACAAATTTTATTACTTAAATTTACTAAAAATGCTATAAAAGTTATTAAAATTGTATCTACCAATCCTTATTTTTTTAATAACATTAGTAAACTTTCATCAACAGTGAATATTTGCCATTTTTTTCTCAAAAGTTACTGAAAAACCTATAATGATCACAAAAAAGGTATAGTACTATCCACTAATTCAATAACCTTACATCTTTTGTGATTTTGGTTATCATATTTCTTATTACATTTTTTGTAATTTTGATTATCATATTTCTCCAAAATCTCACAATTCAACCAAACATACCCAGACCTGTAAGTCAAATTTCCATATAAGGTTATAACTTATAACTAAACTTAATGCAACATAAGGAAGTATAAAATTAGGTGTACAAAATTGGTTCCTAGTTACTAATTCATATGTCCTTCCTTTTTTTGGTGATAGAGAAATTATTTATATACTATATGCGTATCTTTGGCAAGTTGAAGTAAAATTAAAATTGATATCTCGCTATAACTCTACCAAATTAATGAATGATCAATGTGATCTAAAATAACATAGCAAAAAGGTAATGATCTTATTTAAGGTTACAAAAAAAAACTATAAATGATCATTAAAAAGGCATTATACTACTTTCAACTAATTTTTTTAGATAACTTTCAACTAATTTAATAACCTTACATTCTTAGCAATTTTGGTTATCAGAGTTCTCATTTATGCTTACTAATTAGAAAGCTAAACTATAGTATTATATCAAGAAATGTAGCAACCTTACATGCTTAATAACTTTATCAATGGTGAATGTTATTAAATTTTTAAGTCTAAGATTACTAACAAAGTTGTAGTAATAAGATACAACACATTATTATTATATATAAAACTATACCAAAAAAATTAGTTGAATATTAGTGGTTGATTTATTAAATTAAATTAGATCAATGTCAAACAAAATTTCAAAATTATAAAAGCTATTAAAGATCCGATTTATTTATCAATGGTGAATGTTATTAATGTTTTAAGTCTAAGATTACTAACAAAGTTGTAGTGAATAAGATACAACACATTACTATTATATATATAGAACTATACAAAAAAAATCAGTTGAACATTAGTGGTTGATTTATTAAATTAAATTAGATCAATGTCAAACGAAATTTCAAAATTATAAAAGATATTAAAGATCCGATTTATTTATTATTAAGGAAACAATATTTCTTTTTTTTTTTTTGCCAACAAAACAATACTATTTCTTTTTAGTCAATACGTTTGCACAAATACCTAAGAATTTGAATTAAAAAAAACTACCTAAGAATTTAATTAATGTAAGTATTTTAGTTATTATATTATTACATTTAATTAATGTAAGTATTTTAGTTATTATATATATTACATAGGAATTAAAAATTAATTGAAATAAGGGCGCGGTAAAAGAAATTATAAATTTTAATATAATAATATATTTAATTTAATTGATACATGAAATTACATATTGAACCTTAAAAGTTTAATTTGATAAATACATGTTTACCCTTTAAATGAATACTAAACTTTTAAAATTAAAAGGGTTATTTTAGATATTAATATTTTTAAATGCTATCAAAATGGTTATAGTGCTATCTATAGTAACCTTATATCCTTACTCTTTTTGGTCACCAATTTTTTTATCTAAAATTTTTAAAAAGACTATAAAGGTTATAAAAAAGGTATGATGCTATCAACATATTCAAGTACTTTACATATATCTAGCAGTATTAATAATCTTTTATTACTATTGAATGTTACCAATTTTCACAAAAGTTTTTTTTTTTTATAAATGATCAAAAAGCTATCGGCAAATTTTGCAACCTTGCATTCTTAATAAATACCTTACATCCTTAGTAATTTTAGTAGATTCTCATCAATAATAATGAAAGTTACCAATTTTCTTATCTAAGGTTATTAAAAAAGTTTTAAAGGTTATTAAAAATGTGATAATGCTATTAACAAATTAAGTAAACTTAAATTTTTAGCAACTTAATAGTGACCTTCATGAATAATGAAGTTTACCGATTCTTTAATCTAAACTTACTAAAAAAGTTGCAATGGTTATCTATAAATATATTATTTACCAACTAATTTAAGAACCTTACTTTATTAGTAAATATTGGTTGGAAAATTATACCATACACTGTCAGTGGAGTTTAGCAGACTACACATGCGGTGTCTAAGGGTTAACATTTGTCCTTTAGGGAATAGTTTTGAATTTTAAAAACAAAATTAATTCAAAAAATGGGTATATGTCAACTCCCCAGCCCGCTTTTGGAATCCAAAATTTATCAATGTATCAAATAATTATCCATATTGGTTACTAAGTTTTCTATCTAAGGTTAGTTAAAAAGTAATAAAGGTTGTATAAGAAAAACATAATAATGCTATAAAGAAATAAGTAACCTTTCATCCTTTGTAATTTTTAGTAACATTTTTATCAATAATGAAGGTTACCGATTTCATTATATGATTCTATATTTAAAAAAGCTATAAATTGAGTCCTTAGTAATAGTAATTTTAATGAATATTTATCAATAATAAAGATTACTAATTTTCGTATCTAATTAAGGTTACTAAAAAAGATTTGAAGGTTATCTAAACAATAATAATGCTATCAACACATTCAATAATTTTACATGCTTAGTAGCATCAGTAAACTTTCATTAATAATATTGGTGAACGGTTCTAATTTTTTTAATCTAAGGTTAAGAAAAACTATAATGATTACATAAAATATATAGTACTATCAACCAATTAAATAATCTTGCAGTCTTAGCTAGTCACTTTGATTATCAAATTTTTTATTTATGGTTACTTAAGAAAATAAACTATAATCAAAGAAGTGTGCTATATTGAGAAACACAATCAATAAAATCCTTATAGAGAAGCAAGAAGCAAAATTGGTATTGGTATTGTAGATATCCGGTTGATTACTTGAGGAAATTTAATATCTTTGAATCATTTTGAATCAAATAATTCAAGCATATATTAAGGTAAAATAGAGGGAAAAAGATTGGGTAACGTAAAATAGGAATACAAAGATAAAGACAAAGAATCTTGTCTTTTGGATATACATTGAAATTCCAAAGGCCCATTTTCCAACAATAATGTTTCATCCATGTATTATCCAAAGTTTTAAATCAAAAGTAAGACCAAAGTTCTAATTCCTCTAATTTATAATCTCCCCCTATGTTAACGTGTTACATTGTTGAAAATACCAACTTTGCTTTAACTGAAAATAAAAATTATAGATAATTAAAACTATAAATGAGTACTAAAATAGTAAAACAACAAAAGAAATCATACATGATAAATTCGAGATTCTAATAATCTAATTGTTGTGAGTTATTATTAACAAACTTTTTAAGTTCTGTATGTTATTGGTTTTTTCTTTTTTCATGATCTTTCACTATAAAAAAAGAAAAATATAAAGATAATGATACTCCGATTTAATTAGTGCATAAACAAATGAAAGAGATCTTTTGTGGAGAAGAAAAGAGATCTCCTTGACAAACTTAAACAAATATATGAACATGACCCTAAAATAATATTGCTTAACATGCTTAATTTATGAGAATCAACTAAATTGTTTAGTACAACTGGTTAAACTTGAAACTCTAAGAAATTTATTAATAACTAAACCATATCAAACTTATTAAACTTTTTAAAACAAATTCCAGTTAAGAGTATACTTAAATTATTTTAATTTATAATTCGGTTTTCCCGAGATGACTAAGGTTTTCTTTTTTTTTGGACAAAGTATACCTAATTGATGATTTCATTCGATCTAATTTTTAATTTCAAATAATGGAATTTTACTTTATTGCATAAAAAAGTCTTACTCTCTTAATTGACTAAATAGAAGCAAAAAAGTTTGACTAAATTGAAGAAAAAAAAGTAGAAAGACAAAGACCATATATAGAAAATCAAAAGTAAGTGATTTAATATTTTTTAATTAAAATTAATTAAATACTCACCAACGTAACCAATTTCTCCTTTCCAATTTTTTCCTAAAAAAAACTTCAAAAGATTTATGTAATTTTTTCTTTTAATATGTAAACGTTTTATGAATTACGAATTACCAATTTTTTTATATTTATTAAAGTTAAATAAAAATTCCCCACCAATTAGTTAATTAAAAGTTTAAGAAGAAGTAAATTACTTATTAACAATTAAAATTAATAGGTTTTGATGAAATACTCACCAACGTAACCAATTTCTCCTTTCCAATTTTTTCCTAAAAAAACTTCAAAAGATTTATGTAATTTTTTCTTTTAATATGTAAACGTTTTATGAATTACAAATTACCAATTTTTTTATATTTATTAAAGTTAAATAAAAGTTCCCCACCAATTAGTTAATTAAAAGTTTAAGAAGAAGTAAATTACTTATTAACAATTAAAATTAACAGGTTTTGATGAAATAAAAATACATGTTTACCCTTTAAAGAAATACTAAAATTTTAAAATTAAAAATGGTAATTTAGATATTTCAGATCAAGGTTTTTGAAGTTTAGACTTATATAATATAAAGATAAAGATAAAGATATATATATATATATTTAAGGTAAAGTAAGAAAAAATAAAGATTGGGTAATGTAAAAATAGGAATACAAAGGTAAAGACAAAGAATTTTGTTTTTTGGATATACATCCAAAGGCTCACTTCCCAATTATAATGCCTCATTTGTGTACTATTCAAAGTCCCAAATCAAAACTAAGACCAAAGTTCTAATTCCTGTAACTTATAATCTCCCCCTATGTTAATGTGTTATATTATGCTTTAACTGAAGATAAAAATTGTAGACAATTAAAACTATAAATGAGTACTAAAACTACAAAAGAAATCACTCATGATACATTCAAAGTTCCAATAATCTAATTATTATTGTGAGTTACAGCTTTATTAACAAATTTTTTAAGTTACACATATCTTAATGGTTTTTTTTTTCTTTTTTCATGATCCTTCACTATAAAGAAGAAAAATATAAAGATATATAATGATGCTCTAATTAAATTAGTGCATAAAAAAAATGAAAGAAACCTTTTGTGGAGAAGAAAAGAGAACTCCTTGACAAACTTAAACAAATATATGAATATGACCCTAAAATATTCATGGGAATTAGTTATTTTAATTAATGTTTCGGTTTTCTTAAGATATTGACTAAGTTTTTTTTTTTTTTCACAAAGTATACCTAATTGATAATTTTATTCGTTCTAATTTTTAATTTCAAAAAAATCCAACCGAACTATTTTCTTGATGTTTTTCCCAAATCAATTATCAATAATATGATTGTATTGTATTTGTCTTTCCCCAAATCAATTATCAATAATCTGATGGCAATACCTTCAGGTGCAAATTTACCTACGGTTTAGCTTTGCAAATTAAATTGCTTGAAGGAATGGCTGACTTGTTTTTCTTTGTACTGTTTCGCCTTATTTTTGTATTGTATGGCTGATTATATGAATATTAGTTTTAAAGTTATTTAAAAGTTTAAGAAGAAGTAAATTACTTATTAACAATTAAAATTAACAGGTTTTGATGAAATAAAAATACATGTTTACCCTTTAAAGAAATACTAAAATTTAAAATTAAAAAGGATATTTTAGATATTTCAGATCAAGGTTTTTGAAGTTTAGACTTATATTATAATATAAAGATATATATATATAGTGTGGTAATCTATAATGTTATGCGATCATATATGTATCGATTCAATGATGAGAACAAAATCAATGGGTTTCATGTCAGTTAACCAAGATGAGATGATAGAAAATCTAATGAACTTATAAGAATTCAAATCTTATTTCAATTGATCTCTTGCTTTATGTAAGGAGAGGGCGAATTATTATTAAAAATGATGATTATCACGATGGTGATTGGTGATCATCAAAACTTGTCTATATAATTTGTCTATGATATTCAATAGATTAGTCATTTTAGGGGATCAGGGGAAGGCAGCTGAAAATGAAGACGAGGCCAACCTTTGAGGGGAACATGGGAATAAGACCTAACAGAGTAAGCATGGTTTTAATGATAGACAGTGAATGCACCAAGGAGTACTAAGTTGGCAGCAGAGACAGGACTCAAAATTAATATATAAGATTGTTATAAATGATAAACTCAGTGGATAGAATAATTTAGAAATTACAAAAGTTATAGCCACCGTAAGATATGTTGTATCTCACATCAATTACAATCCCCCAAAATGCGATTATTCAAAAGGTATCAGATGTGTTGCAAATGAATATATTACATATATATTAGATATGACATATTAGATGGAAAGGAATTGAGGAAAACAGGACAAAGATACAGCTGCATTATCACCATGGTCGAACTAAGTGAATCTGAACCTGTCAAAACCAAAGAAGAGCATGCATAGACATGTTAATAAGGAACAACATTATTGAAGAAGTCTTGAGGGCTTGGAAGGATTGGAAGCCTGACCTGCTCTAATTCTTTCAACATCACAGGGATCTAAATCCCTAGGCAATTGTACCAAACTGGAACACCTTAAATATCAAGCGATGAACATGAGAACAATACAGGATGCCAAGGACGAATTCATATTCCAAATCAATGATCTTTTGAGCAACCATGGGAATTTTCTTGAAGTTCATTCTTTCGGCAAGACTGAGCATTGTGATGTCAATACCAGTTAACCGATGAGCTAAGGTGCCAAATACAACAGCTTGAACTTTGAAACCAGCATGTCCAAGGATCAAACTTATGCGAAGGCTACAATATGGGGAAAACGGTGGTATAAGAATTAAATCATTGGACAGTGATAAGAGTTGGAACTGATGAAGTATCAAAATATAATATAAATTGGTAAGCAAAGAGGCTAACTTTTTTTTCGGCTGAGTTGGACCATGTTTTTTACAACTATGAGTATTATTTTGACGCCTCAGGCCCGAACCACAATGTTGACAGGAATGATAATACCACCCCGATTGATGTTGCGAGTGTACAACTCTTGCAACGACCCTGAACTTCAATCCCTAGAAGGAAAATGTATTTGTTACCGGTAAACGGTACATACCATGAGTGGATAAATTGAGGGAGGCAAACTCAAATCTTAATTGTCAAGGGGTTCATGTAAAGAAGTTGTTCAACTGTTTTTCTGGCTGCATAATTGTATGAGTAGTTGTAGTTGGTGTCGATCTGATCACCCGAGATCAATTTCACCACGGTATCATTGTATGGAAACCTGCATTAAAAAGCCGGGGCCTGCAAGGATTTGATAGTGTACGAAAAACATTGATATCTTGAATTCAATTGACCATGTTGTAGTCAAACAATCATAGAGGAGAAATCATTATAACCTTGCTCTAACTTCAATCGCCTCTTTATTATCAGGATCAACATAAAATCTAGTGCCCGAGCAGGTGTTTATGCAGTTACAACCTATAAAGTAACAGGAACATATGGAGGGAACATAGTTAAGATAACAAAACATGCTACATCAACAATAGAGTTTAACTATAATAATTACCGTGGTATTGTCTAACTTGCAGTCCAGCAACTACTATAATGGGTTTATATGGTAGGCAGATGATTGTAGTCATGTCGAGATCATCAGATCTTGGATTCCAGATTCTTATTCTAATTTTTTGCCCACTGCAAAAAGATTAAAGTCGAGGTCAATTAAGAGGGAGTGGAAAATTACTAACATTGATCAAGCATACAAAGAAAGTATGAGGCCTAACGTTAGGAGTATAAGGAAGAGGTCACTCTTAAAAACACTTCCTTTATTATTTGGAAGATCAATGAGGGTGACATTTGTAACAGCGTCAAGTTGTCCAATAACATCTGCAGTAAATTGTAGCGAGATGGGTTAAGCAAGATATGAAGAATATTACCAAGGGGGAAGTGGCTGAGATTAACCTAACCTGTTAAGTGCCTCGAATCGCGACCCTTGTATTTAATGTCAGTATAAGACACAAAAGAGAAATGGTATTGAGGGAAGCCAGTAGGTTCGCCAGATTTCTCCTCAATCTCGGTTGCTACATTAAAGAATAGCACGGTATCCATTGCGACTGAAATGTGTGTTTTTTTTCCGATGGCCAACTTCAAACATGCTTATCTTGTAAATTTTTCCTTCCAAGAAGCACTCCCTAAATTGATCAGCAAGCTAATTTGGGATACAACCATGCATTGCGAAGCCCTGAGATTTGAAAAGATTTGGATCATTATGAGAAGCTAAACAACGATGATTTATCAGTGGTTAATAAGTTATGGTACCTCACAATCAACCACGAGGAAATCGATCCCAAGAAATGTCTTGCTATGTGGGATGATACAATCCCAAATTCGGACAAGTCTAACAACAAAATGAGATCTTTGGCCACCAAATCGAAGATGACCGAGTCTTCCTTCAGACATATCTTCGTTTAGTAATAATTTAGTTGGGGGTAAGATTGGACACTGATCAGCGACTAAATCTGTTAATTAACCATTTTCCATTGTATTAAACACGGTGGAGGTTAAGGGACAAATGCAGATATGACAGAATTTGATGACGAAGTTGGGGTAAAAAAAATTGAACACACCATAGTAAAAAAATATGAACACCCAAGAGTTAAGATACTTCAATACTATGTAAATATAGGCTGACAACTATAGGCATAGTCTGAAAAATTAATTAAAAGTGTTGAAGAAAAAATAAAAGTGTCCAAATTCAGTACAAACATAATCATATATTCCAATTTGCTCGAATCCATAGATAGACCTAATCGCAGACTTAATATGGGCAGCAATAAATGATAAGTTAGGGTTTGCATAACAGACATAACCATTTATGAGGATGACTCCAATTAAATTAACCAGCATTGATTCATATGAGGACACACTCGATCAGAAATTGAGCAAAATAAAAAGCCGATAAAAAATATCAGAAAAAAGAAAAGGCAAAAATCATGAATTAATAGATGACACAGTCCAAGTGAACTGATGCAACGGAGTAAAAATATAAGAGGATCAATATAACAGCTAAAATGAAGGGTGAGGCTCACAATTGTGTGCTGCAAGATAGCCCAGTCAGGAAGAATGTTGCGGAGGGAAATAAGGGTATTGAAATAAGACTCAACCGCTTGGCAGAGAATATTAGCTGTTCTGGGTGGGAGTCCGCAAGGTAAGTGGAGGCAAGTGTATTTATTAGGTTTCTAACCAAATCAGAAGTATTCTGTCGAGTATATATAAGCAAATAAAAGGGAAAAATAAGTAGTTTCATCTATTTAGAGTGAAAGCATAGTTCAAGCCTGGCAATTAACGGCCCAGTTGATAATGGTCTTTAATCCAACAGATTGGGCCAAACGATAAATTCAGAGGAAGAAAAATTGTGGGCTAAGGCGTGATGGAACAAAGACTTCCAGCATGTCTGGATTTTGTACTCCATGTGCATATATTAACCAATATTTTGATCTTTTCATCTTGGTTGGTTTTTACTTTTTAGCAGATAATTAGTCATTTTTCTTATTAAAAGTAAATAATTAGATTGATCTATGTTATCTTATTAATTATGTTAGTATTCTTCTTATTAAAAGATAGATGTGCTTATTAGTCTCTGATGCTGAGTTGTGCACATAATGAAAAATCAGTCTGATGCATAAGGTGGCAAGTTATTATATCCGAGTTCCACAGGACCCACATCCCGCCCAAGTAGCCAACTGGATTGACAAAAGATCATGAAACAGGCATATTCATTGAGAGCCTAAGATTCCGGCCTTCGACACCCCCGAGTCTGGTCTCAGTGATCAAGGCTAAGTGTGGGTCGTGTTGGTATCTAAGCTCAGCAAATGCACGTGCGAAATCGGGATTAAGCACACCACCTGCATTGATGATTAAAACACGAATGGACTGCATGTTTGGAAATGCTGCGAGCTGTCCTATTGCGTTTGATCTGAACCCGAAACTATGCAGAGTAGAGTAATTAGGATTAGTGACACTGAAGCCAATGTAGAAAGAAGCCATCATGGTTGGAGAAGTGGTGATCAAAAACGCTTTTTTATGTTCACCGATGATTCTCAAATGAATGGACCTAGCTCTTGGGTTCATATAGTCAATTTCCTGGAAGGCTTGCTGTAGGGACAATCGTGGGGGGGGGAGTAGTCTATGAGCCCCCTTGTATAAATTTCTTTGAGGACCGAATCCTCAGACAACAAGGCCGGTAAATTGATGCCCTCCATGTTGAAGTTGGCCATTAGACCAAGCCAAAGACGTAGGAAGGTACAATTGTGAATGCCAGAAGGTGTTTGTTCTTCCACGACTTTTAGTATCACTTTGATAACCTTGATCAAGTTTGGACCTCGGTTTAGTTGGGGGCTCATCGACAGTGGTGCCGATGGGTAGGTTATCTAAAATTGGCATTCAATGAGATCGACGAAACCACGCATGATAAGAGGCAGAGTGTTTTTTTCTGGGAACTGAGAGAAAGAAAAACAAAATATAACTTAGGGTCATAAGTGATAGATGTATTGTTTGTGAAAGTGGAGGTAAGCAATCTAAAATTAGACTAACTGATCTTACCGGTATTCTTGGCATTCTATTGAGCGTGAAGAGCAACTGAAAGCCTTGAAAAGTCTCTGAAGATGATGAACATAGTGAAAAGCAAGTGGAATGAGAAATTAGGGGGTGACAATGGTCAGCTCAGACTCGCTTGAATTAAATAGGCACCAAGTCTATGACTGATTTGATAACCAGGAGGCTAGCTGATTAACCCAAAAAAAAAGAATGTGGGAAAGTATACTGATATGAGCCATAATAGTTGTTCTCTAGCCGACCTAGCTAAGATTCAAAACAGAGCGTCATGGTCTATGGTCATCAATTGCAATCTATAGTCATTCAAATCTTTTAAAAAGATTTCCTTGAGTTGTTCACGAGTTTGGAGGCAGTTAAAAAGCAAGCCAAAAGCTCATATAACCGAATCGGTGGCAGCCTCGATCAGTCCAGCGATCTGAAGACTGATGACGTGTGGACCATTTTTGAGAAGATGGATGATAAATTGTTCAACAAACCGTGATGATGAGGACGAAATTACAGGAAAAAAAATTTAATAAACTTGCTTGAATGAATCATATGAATAGTCGCCCATGTGGTGGTTGTTGTGTTGAATTGGTGAACATGTATCCTTGTTGAACCAAAGCCATTAACTTCTTGAATTAATAGCAAAGTTTCATATAATAAGGTGTATCACCACTCTTCCCCTATAAATAATATGATGTAATTAGTAGTTGACAGTAAACTATGGATGTCTTTCCCTGTTAAACCTCCTGGAGATAAGTGAGAAGGAAGCTACCGTAATTCCATTCTAGTTTCCCACTCTGCGTTTGCAACTAATTGAATAGTTTTATAAATATAGTAGGCTCTGAAGGAATGTTGATTGAATTACCAAAACTGATAGCTCTAATTCACAGCTAATTTGATGGTTTCATTCTTTAAATGAGGGAAAAAAAGAAATAGATAGCCTGACTAATATATGGAGATTGGGCACAATCTAAAAGCCTGATTGTCCAGCAATTAGATGCTTGATTTCCCCAAAGAAACCATCGGAAACTTTCATTTACATTCAACTCGGTTGAAACAAAGTGGAATTGAATTTGGTAGAAGGGAGTATTATTTTTTTTTAGAATCCAATATTAGGTATATTAATTCAGCCAAGACAAAAATACGGTGGACTTATAATATTGAAAGATAACTAAAATAGATTCCATTATATAGGAGAAGCATGGTAGGGTACAATTGGCCCTTGGAAGATAACTTAAATAGATTCCATTATATAGGGAAAACATGATAGGGTACAATGGGCCCGGGCCAATTATAATCCCAAGGGCCTACAATTGTAGATAAAAACAAACATATGGACGGACCACATCTAAAAAGATATATTAACTGGATACATATAGTTATCATAATACCATCAGAGATTAATAGATAAGGCGTCGATATTCTAAGCTAAAGGACGCCGTTGAACAGCAACAGAGAGGAGATTAGCATGGATCACCAAGCTAACAAAATGGATAACTGATTCATGTCTCCAATTCTCCAGCCAATATGAGTTCGTAGGAGACCATGATTCCAACAGGAGCAAAAAGTCAGATTAGCATAATGAATATGTGAGAGTGGTCCATCAAAAGAGCATAATGCATTCCTCCAAGCTTCACTTGAACTGGAGCTTCTTAGCGCTATTAGGAAAATTGAAGAGTGGGAATCAGATAAGTCACCAATAAGGAAGCAAGATAAGATAACAACACAAGTTCGTGACCTTAAAAAGAAAACAAAATAGCAACAAAAGGTTAGCTCACCATGTTTTCTGTTTCTTTCCAGCACGTTGTCAAACTTCAATTGCAACATCAGTTAGAGATTCATTGGCTATGTCACTGGGGGTAGCTTCATATGGACGGAGTTAGGCTTATTTCAATCTGCCCATCAAGTGGAGCACCATCTGAATCTAAATGTTTGTCTTTTGGTGTTTGATCAAGTACATTAGAACGAACATCAGACTGTGCATTCTGCAGCTGATCTTTCGAAGATGAACCCATGCTTTTACCCTTGCCTACATTAGAGACATCCTCATTTGGCCCAATAGGATCAAAATAAAAAAACCTTGAAGTTTAATCCAGGTCCATAACCTTGATCACACAGGCGCAAGACAAATTCAAACTCTTTATTAAGAATAGAGTTGGCAACGGCAGGAATTGTCTCTAAATTTAACCTCTCAGAAACTGTGAGGTTTGTAACATCAATGCCAGTCAGTCTTTTTGCTAGATTTCCAAATACAACAGTTTGTAACTTGAATTTACCATCCTAGATGATGAAACAGACCTTTAGGCTGCGAGATAATTAGAGGAAGCTGAGTCAGAAGACAAATAGAATAGCATGTACAACAACATGATAAAAGAGTTAACAAAAGATAACCTCATTCTTGAGCTGGTATCACCATGGGTGGGACAAGTGTAACCGGAGGCTTCCTTCTTAACTCCATAAGTGCAATCTTGGCAGGAGTTGTAGAACCACCCCTGCTTGGTCTGAAATTTGATGACCTTGCCTTTAACCCTGAACTTTACACCCTAAAAAAAGATAAAAGAGAAGATTAGAATGAAAGACTTGTCAATGGGAAATTGTCAAGGCAGTCAAGAGCAACACCTTAGTTGTTGCAGCGTTCATGTATAAAAGATCCTCGATTTCCCTATCTTTGGCATCTGGATAGGTGTAATCCCTGAGGTTCTCAACATCAGAGCTAGAAAGTAGTTCAACTGGAGTCTTATCAAGGGGGATACTGAGAGGAAAAGTGGATATTCATAGATAGTCAGAATATAGCACAATGAGACCTGAATGGTATTAGAATCAAAGAGATTGGAGACATATACTAAGTAAAAAACCAACTGTTTCCTTGTGTCTAAGCCTTCAGGAATATTAGGATCAAGGAGGAATTTTGTTCCAGAGCAAGTGTTTATCTGTTTGTAAGCTTCAGATAGAGCACAAAAGAAAAAAAAGAGTTCAGTTATCCATGACACCAACAGGTAGAGAAAACTCTGGACAAAGGGTTTAGACCGAGAGATTTCCATACCCTGGTTATCCTTGATAAATACTCCACCAATAGCTAGGACTGGTTTATAACCAAGTTCGATGATGGCTGTGATATCAAGCTCCACTATCTTTGGATCCCATACAGTTATCTTGATCTTTTGTCCACTGTAGGCGAAGAAGGAAGATGTTGTTTAATACTGGACAAAGAAAACGGAAATAATCATAGAAGAAAACGCAAATAGAGTAACTGACGTGGTGAGTAAAAGAATGATCTCCCTCTTGTCCACAGTGCCTCTGTTGTTATGGCGCACGACAGACTTAACATCAGTTGCTGACAGCAAGACTCCAAATGATATCTATGGCATAAACATGAGAAGAGTGATTAGAGCATTGAATGGAATGTGTATTAGGAGGGAATGCATTAAGGTCGCAAACCTGTCATATAAAACAGCTTCTCATTCTGTGCCATGATCTCCTCATAGGATGCAAACTTAAAGTAATATAATGGGGATCTTATCGATCCCTGTAGGAAGTGATTCAACAACAATGCAGACATTGAAATATATAAGCGTCTCTAGAGGGATAGCAAGATGTGTTTTCCTAGCCCTAGGGCCAACCTCAAATATCTGGACCTTGTAAACCTTGTCTTCCCTAACTTGATCACGAAAGTCATCAGCCAGGTCTGCAGGAATAGTTCCATGCATAGCAAAACCCTGTAATGTAGATGGGATCAATAAGAGATAATCCAATGATAAAATGAAAGGAAATTGAGACATGGAAGTTAGAGAACCTGATAATCGACTGCCAAAAAGTCAATGCCAGTGAAAATATTATTGGGGGGAATGATTGAGTCCCACAAATGAACCATTCTGATGACAATTGCGCCTCTTTGGCCACCATCTCTTAGCTGAGATAACATGGTCTGAAAATGTGGATAACCAAGAAAGATACAAAAGGATATGAATAACAATACAAATGTAAGAATATGAGAATCTATAATCAAGATTTCAAGAGATGCATTACATATGTAGGCAACAAATAATAAGGCATGAATAGAATCAAAATAAGATAAAGGAAAAATTGCTTAATAAAAGAAATCATGACAT